>JAVTVJ010002809.1:0-70888 GCA_034509425.1 Eopsaltria australis | reverse complement strand
GTCCCCTGTGACCATCCCCGTCCCCGCCCGATTCCACGCCCCCGTGACGGTCCCCGGGCCGGGACCGCGGGGCGGGCGGGTGTCACTCGCGTCCCCCCCCGCGCTGGCAGACACGTCGCGGAAGCCGAAGGACAGCGAGCGGGACGGGCAGGGCTATCGCTTCGTGTCGCGGGGCGAGATGGAAGCCGACATCAAGGCCGGGCGGTACCTGGAGCACGGCGAGTACGAGGGGAACCTGTACGGAACCAGGATCGACTCCATCCGCGCCGTGGTGGACGCGGGCAAGATGTGCATCCTGGACGTCAACCCGCAGGTGGGGGACACGGCCAGGGGGACACGGCGACACCCCGGGGACCCCCCGCCAGCGCGGCTGAGCGCTGTGCCCCCCGCCCAGGCCGTGAAGGTGCTGAGGACGGCGGAGTTCGTGCCCTACGTGGTGTTCATCGAAGCCCCCGGCCCCGAGAGGCTGCGAGCCATGAACCGCGCGGCCCTGGAGAGCGGCGTGGCCACCAACCAGCTCACGGTGCGGGTCCGGGGGGGCCGGGGGGCGATGGGGAAACTGAGGCGGGGTTGGGGTGCGCAGCTCACAGTGGGTGTCCCCCTGCTACCCTGGGGACCGTGGGGAAACGGAGGTTCCATCAAAAATGACCCAAAATTGCCCCGAAAATGGCCTAAAAATGGCCCCAAAAATGACCCCAAAAATGGCCCAAAAGTTAGTAAAAAATGACTCAAAAATGAGCCAAAAACGGCCCCAAAAGTGGCCCAAAAATGACCCCAAAATGACCCAAAAATGACCCCAAAATGACTCAAAAATGACCCAAAAATGGCCCAAGAATTGCCCCCCGCTCACAGTGGGTGTCCCCCACCACCCCTGGGGCTCCTGGGGGAACTGAGGCCGGTTTTGGGGTGCAGGAGGCGGACGCGCAGCGCACGGTGGAGGAGAGCAGCCGCATCCAGCGCGGCTACGGGCACTACTTCGACCTGAGCCTGACCAACGACGACCTGGAGCGCACCTTCGGGCGGCTGCGCGAGGCCATGGAGCACCTGCGCGTGCAGCCCCAGTGGGTCCCCGTCACCTGGGTCTATTAGGGACCCCCAAACCCTCCCCTCAGCCCCCCCCGGCCCGCCCAGGAGGGCTGGGGAGGAGCGGAGTGGGGGGCGTCTCACCCGCTGGTGTGATGAGCTCGCCGTGCTCAGCCCCGCGGGGGCGTGGGGTGTTTCCTGAAGCCCCCCCCCATCCCAAGTCTGACCCCTCTGTCCCCCCCTACACCGCCCCAAATTTGGGGTGGGGGGCAGAAGCAGCCATGGGGTCCCATGGGGGGCGCAGCGCCCCCACAGCTGAGTCACTGCCAGACCCTGGGGAAGCCCCCCCGGCCCAGGTGGGGACCCCCAGGATTGGGGATGGGGGTGCGGGGTTTGGGGGGGGGTCACACCCGGGAGCTGCCGTGGCCCCCGGTGTCCCCACCCCAGGCCACAACCCCCCCGCGGGGACCCCCTTCTCCCCTTGCCAGGGTGGGGGTCCCTCACTGTCCCTTGTGTCCCCTGTCACCCCTTCCCAGGTAGCAATAACCCCCTGTAATTAACCCTTAATTAACCCTTAATTGACCTTGTAATTAACCTTGTACTTAACCCAGTGGAGAGCTGTGGCTGGGGACTCGCTGTAGGGGTCTGGGGTGGTGACATGGGGTGTCCCCAAGGGACAGGGACACGGGGGGTGCAGGGTGTGCCCCGTGCCCCTCCTGCCCCGCGCCCACCACCCCCAGTCCCCCCAGTCCCTGCCCCCAGTTGCTCCTTTTTGGTACTTTGCTGTGAATTTTATTAAAGGACAGAAAAATGAGTTTGTCCCTTGTGGTGAATGCGAGGGGGGGCTGATGTCACCTGTGTCACCTGTGCCACCTGTGCCACACCTGCCGCCTCACCCCCAGCCCTGTCCCACCTGGAGATGATGGTTTTTATCTCCAAATCGCCATTTCTCAGCAGTTTGGGGCTGGGAGGGCGTTGGGAGGGCTGGAGGGGGGGTGTGAGTGAGTGTGTCACACGTGTGTCACCTTGCACGCACACAGGGACCCTTCCTTGGAGCTGCCGGGAGGGGTCAGCAGAGCTGCAGGCACCGGGGGGGCTGGGGGCGTGCAAGGGGGGGTGTGAGTGTGGGTGGGTGTGCAAGGGAGTGTTTGAGTGTGCAAGGAGGCTTTTCCTGCATTGCACAAGCGCGGGTGTGCCCGTGGTTGCGCGTGCAGTGGTGACACAGCGGTGACACGCACGTCCCCACCTCGTGCACACGCGTGGACACCTCCCACGGGCTGCCGGGCCATGGGGGGGTCACAGGGTGTCGCCGAGTGTCACAGGGTCCCGTAGGACCATGGCCAGGGGTGCCGTGTCCGTGTGGTGTCCGTGCAGTGTCCGTGCTGTGTCCATTCTGTGTCCATGCAGTGTCCGTGCCGTGTCCATTCTGTGTCCGTGCAGTGTCCGTGCTGTGTCTTTAAGCAGCGCTGTCCCTAAAGCCGCTCCCTAATCCCGTGTCCCTAAGCTGCCGTGGCTATAAGGGCTGTGACCGCACACGCCGGACAGTGCCGTGTCCGTGCCGTGTCCGTGCCGTGTCCGTGCCGTGTCCGGGCCGTGTCCGTGCCGTGTCCGGGCCGTGTCCGGGCCGTGTCCGGGCCGTGTCCGGGCCCTGTCCGGTGACAGCCATGTGGCCCGTGCTGCTGCTGCTGGTGGCCCTGGCCGTGCTGTCCCTGGGCCGGGTGGCCCATCGGCTGCTGGCCCCGTCTGGCAACCCCTTCGCAGGGCCACCCCTGGAGCCACCACGGCCACTGGTGACCGACCAGCGCGCCCGGGACAGGGTCCTGAAGCGGGGTGAGTGTCCGTCCTGTGTCCGTGTGTCCGTCCTGAAGCGGGGTGAGTGTCCGTCGTGTGTCCGTGTGTCCGTCCTGAAGCGGGGTGAGTGTCCGCCGTGTGTCCGTGTGTCCGTGTGTCCCGTGGAGCACTGGGCGCGCAGGGCTCAGTGTCCCCCGGCGGTCACTGTCACACGCGTGTGCAGGGTTCAGCGCCCAGCGCGTGCCGGACCCGCTGGACGCCGTGGTCATCGGCAGTGGCGTGGGGGGCCTGGCGGTGGCCGCAGCCCTGGCCAAGGCGGGCAGGAGGGTGCTGGTGCTGGAGCAGCACGACCAGGCCGGGGGGTGCTGCCACACCTTCCAGCAGCACGGCATCGAGTTCGATGTGGGTAAGGACCCCCGACCCCGGGCAGCCCTGCCACCCCCTGTCACCAGCTGTCACCGTCTGCCACCCCCCTGTCACCCCCCTGTCACTGCGGCCCCACTGTGAACCTGCTGCCAGACCCGGTGTGTGCTGTGTATGTGTGCCATGTGCGTGTCCTGTCCCTGCCATGTCCCTGCCGTGTCCCTGCCATATCCATACTGTGTCCCTGCCTTGTCTCTGCCATGTCCCTGCCGTGTCCCTGCCATGTCCATACTGTGTCCCTGCCCTGTCTCTGCCATGTCCCTGCCGTGCCCCTGCCATGTCCATACTGTGTCCCTGCCTTGTCTCTGCCATGTCCCTGCCGTGTCCCTGCCGTGTCCATTCTGTGTCCCTGCCCTGTCCCTGCCATGTCCCTGCCATGTCCCTGCCATGTCCCTGCCATGCCAAGATCCCGTCCCTCAGTGTGACCCACACCAGACAAAGCCACACCCTTCCCTCCGCGCTGCCCCCGCCGCGTGTCCATGCGATGTCCCCGGTGTCCCCCCCTCTTGTCGCCTGTCCCCACGCCACAGGCATCCACTACGTGGGGCAGCTGCACGAGGGGAGCCTCCTGCGGGTGGCCCTGGACCAGCTGACGGACGGGCAGCTCTGCTGGCACCGCCTGCCCGACCCCTACGACGAGGTGACCCTGGGAGCCCAGCGGTACCGGCTGCGCTCGGGCAAGGTGGCCTTTGTCACCGCGCTGGAGGAGCAGTTCCCCGCCGAGAAGGCGGCCATCAGGGAGTTCATGAAGCTCTCCAAGGTGGGGTCACCTCCCCATGGGGGTGGCGTGTCCCCAAGGAGGGGTCGGCTTGGGGTGTGGGGTGGGGGTGGTGGCACTGGTGGGGACGTGGGTGACGGGTGGACGCGGGGGGTGGCTGTGGGAACAGTGGGGACACAAGTGACGGCCGTGGTGGGGACACGGGTGGTGGGTGTGGTGGGGAAAGGGCAGTGGGAACGTTGGGGACAACAGCAGGGACACAGGTAGGGGACATGGTAGGGACAGGTTCTGGGGACAATGAGGACATGGATGTCGGGGGGACAGGTGCTGAGCCACAGGTGGCCCTGGGGTCACAGCAGTGACAGTCCTGAGGACGTGGTGGCGGCCAGGGCAGGGCAGTGCTGCTGGTGACACATGGCGATGTCACACAGGTGGCTTTGCAGCACGTGGTGCTGCTGGCCGTGCTCAGGCTGTCCCCACGCCGGTGTGGGTGGTGACAGTGACACTGCGGGTGTCCCGCAGGTGGCCTCGCGGCACGCGGCGCTGCTGGCCTTGCTGAAGCTGTCCCCGCGCTGGCTTGTCACCCTCCTGCTCCGCTCGGGGCTCCTGCCCCGCCTGTCCCCCGTGTTCCGCATGGCGACCACGAGCCACAGCCAGGCCGTGGCCCGGCTCACCTCCGACCCCGACCTGCGCGCCCTCTTCGGATACCTCTTCTACGGTGCGGGGCCGTCGCGATAGGGAGGGTTCTGTCGCGATAGGGAGGGCACCAGGTGGAGGAGGAGGGCGGTACTGCAGTGGCGGAGGTTGTGTCACCATAGGGGGTGGCACTATCCCGACTGCTCTGTCGGGACGGGCAGGGGCTGTGTCGTGGTGGGAAGGGCCGTGTCGTGATACAGGAGGGGCGCGTTACACTGGGGGAGGGCTGTGTCGCGATACTAGAAAGACGTGTCGTGCCAGGGGAGGTCACCACGGTGACAGGGGAGGGCTATATCGCGACAAAGGAGGGCGATATCGCGATGCGCCGCGCCGTGTCGCCCCGCGGCGGTGTCCAGCCGTGCCCGTGTCCCCCTGTGTCGCCGACAGGCACGGCCCCGCGGGACTCGAGCTTCCTGGTGAACGCGCTGATGGTTCACCACTACCAGCGCGGGGCCTGGTACCCGCGGGGGGGGGCGAGCGAGGTCGCCTTCCACGCCGTGCCCGTCATCGAGCGCGCGGGGGGGGCCGTGCTCGTGCGCGCCCCCGTCACGCGCGTGCTCGTCAGCGCCGCCGGCACCGCCCTGGGTGAGCGCCGGGATCCCCCCACGAGGGATGGGGACGCGGTGGCAGCGCCCCGCGTGTCCCCTGATCCCTCCCCCCCCCCGAGGGATGGGGACGCGATGGCAGCGCCCCGCGTGTCCCCTGATCCCCTCCCACGCACGGCTCGGTCCCCAGGGGTGGCGGTGCGGGCGGGGCCCGGGGAGGAGGAGCTGGAGATCCGCGCCCCCCTCGTCATCTCGGACGCCGGGGTCTTCAACACCTTCGGGAAGCTGCTGCCCGCCCACGTGCGCGGCCTCGCCGGTAAGGTGGCACTGTGTCCCCGTGTCCCTCGTGTCCTCAGTGACCTCAGCATCCCCGGTGTCCGCGGCATCCCCGCATCCTCATCGTTCCTGACAGCCCCGTGTCCCCTGCACAGGCAGGGCCGGGTGCCACCCCCGTGTCCCCTGCACAGGGAGGGTCAGTGCCACCCCCGTGTCCCCTGCACAGGGAGGGTCAGTGCCACCCCCGTGTCCCCTGCACAGGCAGGGTCAGTGCCACCCCCGTGTCCCCGCAGGTGTCCGCTCCCGCCTGGCCATGGTCCGGCCGGGCATGGGCTCCTTCCTGGTGTTCGTGGGGCTGCGGGGCAGCGCGGCCGAGCTGGGCCTGCCCCCCACCAACTTCTGGATCTACCCCCACAACGACCTGGATGCCATGTGAGGGGTCCCGGCCCCCTGGGGGGGTCACGGCGGGTGGGCGGGGGACACGGGGTGGGAATCACATCCCGGTTTCCCGCAGGATGAGCCGGTGGGTGGGATGGGGACACGGGTGGGAATCACATCCCGGTTTCCCCGCAGGATGAGCCGGTGGGTGGGATGGGGACACGGGTGGGAATCACATCCCGGTTTCCCGCAGGATGACCCGCTACGCCGCCCTGAGCCGCGACGAGGTCCCCGAGAACCTGGCCATGATGTTCATCACCTTCCCCGCCGCCAAGGACCCCACGTACGAGCAGCGGCACCCAGGTACCGCCCCGGGGGGACACGCGTGTCCCCCCCGCTCCCCTCCGCGGGCTCAGAGGCTCCCCAGTCCCTGCGGCACGGGGTGGGCGCTGCCACTGTCACCCCCGGGGGGATGTCACCGGCTGTCCCCCCCCTCAGGCAGGTCCTGCATGACCATCCTGACCATGGCGAGGTTCGAGTGGTTCGAGGAGTGGGCCGGGAGCCGCCCCCGGCACCGCGGCCCCGAATACGAGCGCTACAAGGCGGACATCGCCCAGCGGCTGCTGGAGCGCGCCCTGCTCCGCTTCCCGCACCTGCGCGACAAGGTGCCCCAGGGGATGGCTTCGGGTATCCCGCAGGGTCGGGGTGCCCCGGGAGGGTCCCCCCGTGCCCCTCCTGACACCCCCCGAGCCCCCGTCCCGCGCAGGTGGAGTTCGTGGAGGCGGCGACGCCGCTCACCAACCAGCACTACCTGGGGGCGGCGCGGGGGGAGATGTACGGCACCGAGCACGACCTGCGCCGCTTCAGCCCCGCCGTGGTGGCCGCCCTGAGACCCGACACGCCCGTGAGGAACCTCTACCTGACAGGTGAGGGGCTGCGTCCCCCTGTCCCGCTGTCCCCACGTCCTGCTGTCCCCGCGACCAGCTCCAGGCTCTGGACGGTGTCCCCGGGGGGCTCCCTGCCGTGGGTGGTGTCCCCTCGCTGTTGTGGCCGTGGTGGTGGCTCTGTCGCGCCCCGGGGGTGGCTGTGTGCTCCCCGGGGGTGGCCCTGTCCCACGGTGGCTGTCCCCAGGGCAGGACGTGTTCTCCTGCGGGCTGGCGGGGGCCGTGCACGGGGGGCTGCTCTGCGCCTCGGCCGTCCTGGGCCGCCTGCTCTACCTGGACCTGCTGCTCCTCAAGAGGAAAATCAAGCGGCGCCAGGGCCGGCACACGGCGTGAGGGGACAGCGGGGCTGGGGACACCTGTCCTCGGGGACAACTGTCCTCCCCGGGGGTGGCCCCGGGCTGGGAGTGACTCCCAGCTCAATAAACCCCGATGTCCCACCGGCCTGCAGCTGTATTTGGGGAGGGGATGGAGACTGGGGTGGGAGAGGGATGGGAGAGGGACAGAGTGATGGGAACAGGGGGCACCCACAGCTGCGGGTGAATTTGGGGAGCAGAACCCCCCTTAAACTTCCTCCCCTTCTCCCGCTGTCCTCCCTGAGCCCCCTCCCCCCCAAACCAGCAGAACCCGGAATTCTTTCACATTTTAAATATCATAAATAGGGGAATTTCCAGTGGGATTTTGCGGAGGCGGGGGGGACACGGGTTCAGGTGGTCCCGAAGGGTCCATGTCCCCTTGAGTGAAGAGGAGAGTTGTCACCAGCTGTCACCTCTAGGTCCGGGTGGTGAAGGGGGGCTGAGCTGTGGGGTTGTGGCCACATTCGGGGCACGGCCCCTGGGGCAGGGGGTACAGGAAGGGCTTCTCTGTCACCTGAGGGCGAGGGGGGGGTCAGTGTGGGGGGACATGTGGCACCCCCAGGCCGTTCCCCAGGGAAGGAGGGTGTCCCCTTTGTGGGCAAGGCAGCTCAGCACCCCATAACCCCAGCACCCCATAACCCCAGCCCCCTATAACAGCAGCACCCCATAACCCCAGCCCCCTATAACACCAGCACCCTATAACACCAGCACCCCATAACACCAGCACCCCATAACCCAGCACCCAGCACCCCACATCCCATCCCTCACCGCCCCACACCCCACCCCGACCCCCATTCCGGGCTCAGCCCAGCCCCCCCGTCCGGGCGGGACCCACCTCGCTGTAGGGCGGGGGCTCCAGCCCCACGGGGATGGCCCCACTGGGCAAACTGGGCAGACTGGGCAGGGTGGGCATCGGGGCCAGCGCGGGGGGCGCGGGGCCCTGGGGGTCTCTGTAGTGCGGGACGGGCCCGGGGCTCTGCGGGATCCGGTAGGCGGGGGGGGGCACGGGGTCCTCGCAGAGCTTGCGGAGCAGGCGGAAGATGAGGAGGATGAAGATGATGGCTATGAAGGTGATGACGATGATGTAGAACATGGCCCTGGGGACACCAAGAGGTGGGTGCTGGGGGCTGGCCCGTCCCCTCTCCCCGCACCCCGCGGTGTCTGCCACCCCCCAGCCCTGTCCCCACACCCGCAGAGCTCCCAGGGTCTCTCCGTGTCCCCACCCTGCCGCCCCCACTCCCGGGGACCCCTCCCGGGCATGGCCCCCTGGCCCCCCGCCAACGAACCCGGTGTCCCCCGGCGCCGCCGCGTCACCTCCGTGCCACAGCCGCACTCTGGACCGGGGACACCCCACGGGCCGCGCCAGCACCCCACACCCGCCGCCCTTTGCACCCTCCCTGCCCCACTGCGGACCTTGCCCTGGGTGGGGGGGGCTCGGGGCATCCCGGAATGGGGCAATTTGGGGTGATTTGGGCCACTTTGGGGGCTTTTTAAAGGGTGGGACCATGCCAAGGGGTGCTGGCTCCGTGCTGAGGGGGCCGCCCCCAAACTGGGGGGGGGATGAGGGAGTGGCCTGGGTGGCGCAGGGCGTGCTCAGGGTGACACAAGGGGTACTCGGGGTGGCACAGAGGGTGCCCAGGGTGGCACAGGGGACCCCAGGCCCTGCAGGGAGTTGTGCCCGGGCCGAGGGGAGGGCGAGGAGCCGGCGGCGAGGCCGAAGGAGCGGGATCCCCCCGCGGGTGTGAAGAGCCGCCGGCTCAGCTCCGTAAGCTCCCAAATCCCATCAGAGCCCTGAGCCCGCGCCGGGGTGAGCGGGGGGTGACCCGCGGGCGATCCGGGGGCGATCCGGGGGCGATCCGCGGGCGAGGCCGGGGGTGAACCAGGCAGTGATCCGGGGGCGATCCTGGGGTGATCAGGGGGCGATCCGGGGACGATCCGGGGACGACCCAAGGGGTGATCTGGGACCGATCCGGGAGTGAGCCAGGGAGAGACCCGGAGCTGCCCCACCCCATGTCCCGCGGCAGCGGGTGACAAAGCAGGTGAGTGACCAACAGCCGGCGAGGAGGCGGTGGCGGAGGGGACAGGGCCGGTGGGTGGCCAAGGGAGCGGTTTGGGAGGGGGAGCTGGAACCGCGGAGGGTTGGGGGGATCGGGCTGTGGGATGCCCTAAGCAGGATCATCCCCCTAAGGGGTTTAGGGCTGCCCGGGGCACCGGGGCTTGGCCGCACGGGCCAGGCAGCTCCGGCCGCGTAATTAGCTCAAGGGCTTAACGAAGGATTTGCCACCCACATGTCCTCCCGTGCCCTGCTGGGGAGCCCCCAAAATCGGCCTCCTGATGAGGCAGAGCCCCCCTCAGCCAGGTGAGCCCCCCTCTGTCCTGGCTGAGCTGAGTTTGCCGCGTCTCTGCTGCCGGACACGGGGCTCCTTCACCCCCGGGGCCGGGTGCTGCCCCTGAGCCCGGCTCGGAGCGCTGGGTTGATGTCCCCCCGTGTCCCCCCGTGTCCCCCCGTGTCCCTCCGTGTCCCCCCGAGTCCCCCGGAGGATGGGAGGGTGCCCGGGGCTCCGTCTGGGCTCCGAATTCAGCACCAGCCACGGGGAGGGAGGAATTAAATCCCAGCTGGAGGCAGAAAATACCCGCGACGCCGGGTGGGTGCTGGTGGCCAAACCGGGCGGGAACGGAGGGTGCACACACCTGGACACAGCTGGACACAGCTGGACACAGCTGGACACACACGGACACACACACCGACACACACACACACATCATCCCCCGGCACACGGACCCTGCGCCTGCAGGGACGGCTGTGCCAACCCCGCTCCCGCTGCCAAGGCTGCCACGGTGCCACCAGCCCCGGCGCAGGGACAAGCGCCATCCCCAGCCGTGTCCCCGAGTGACCCCGTCTCGCCGCTCTCCCGTTTCCCAGGCCAGGGCGGCGTCCCGGGAGGGGACACACGGGACAGCCGGGCACCGGTGCCACCCGGGCACTGCCACACCGGGGTGGGACGCGCCGCTGTCACCGCTCGGTCCCCGTCGTGGCACGGGGCAGGGAGGGCCCCGGGGCCCCGCGCTGCCCCCGCCCGCCCCGGGCTGCCTTGGCCGCGCTGCCGGCGGTCACAGACACGCGGTTGCGTAAGTGGCGGTGGCGGGGCCCCCCCAAAAACGTGAGAACCGGCGGTGGCTGCGGCGGGAGCCCCGCGGCGGGGCGGGGCCGGGGCCCTGCGGGCGCTCCCGGTGTGCCTCAGTTTCCCCGAGAGAGCGGGGGCCGGGATGCCCCGTGCGGATGCGGATGCCCGGCCGTGTGTCCCTGTCCCCTCCCGTGCGGATGGGGATGCCCGGCCGTGTGTCCCTGTCCCCTCCCGTGCGGTCGCTCGGGCCATGGGTGTGCACACACACGCGCTGTGCTCGCTGCCCTGTGCACACGCGCGTGCAAGCGTGTCCAAGCGTGCACGGGCACACGCATGACCCAGATCCCCGCACGGACCCCGCCGCCGCTCCCCGGGCACCGCGACGCTGCCGAGAGGACCCCGTGTGTCCCCCTGTCCCCATCCCCATCCAGGCCACCGTCCCCCCGGCCCCCTCCCCGCCCCCGCCTGGCCCCGCGCCCCCCTTCCCCACCGCGGCCCCTCTCCCCTCCCTCGGCCCAGCCTTTTCCCTTCCAGCTCCCTGTTTGAAGCTATTTTTTCCACAGCTCCTGCCAAGAGCCGCTAATGAGAAACAAACGGGCTCCTCGGCCGCGGCTGTTCCCGGCCCACACACCTCCGGCCGCGGGGCCGGGGCTGCACCTCCCGGTGCCCTCCTGGCAGCGGCCCCGGGCACCTGCATCCTCCCCATCTGGCACCGGCACCGGGCATCTGCATCCTGCCCACCTGGCACCGCCGTGCTCGCCGTCAGCGCCGTCCCCGGGCACCTGAATCCTCCCTGTCCGGCACCGTCCCCGGGCACCTGAACCCTCCCTGTCCGGCACCGTCCCCGGGCACCCGAATCCTCCCTGTCCGGCACCGTCCCCGGGCATCCCCATCCTGCCCACCCAGCATCACCCACGGGCGTCTCCGTCCTGCCCATGCGCCACTGTCCCTGGGTGTCTCTGTGCTGCCCAGGTGCCACCACCGCTGGGCATCTCATCCTCTCCTCTTGTCACCATCCCAGGGCTTCTCCATCCTGCCACCATCCCCGGGGTCCCCACCCCGCTGCGGGGCAGGGCTGGTGTCACCAGGCTCCGAGCACCGCCGTGTCCCCTCTTCCCCGGTGTCCCCGTGACTGTGACCAGGCCGGGTGCCACAGAGGTGCCGGGGGCGGGAGGAGCGAGGTGTGAGGGAGTCCCGAGCTGTCCCCCCCGCCGGGTCCCCCGCCCGGCCCGGGCTCAGCCGGGGCCGCAGCCAAGCCCGTGCTGTTCCAGTTGGCCCCGGCCCGGCCCCAGTTATCGGCCGGTCACATTTTCCACTGAGCCATGTTTGTGTTTGAGCAGCGCCGGGAGGAGGGGAGGGAGCGCGGGAGAAGGGCAGGGACCCCCCGATTCCCACCGCGGGGAGGGGGACAGCGTGGAGGGAAGGGTTTGTGGAGGCGGGGATGGGAGAGGGATCCCGGCCCGGGGAGGGAGGGCTGGCCAGGGGTGGGATTGGTACCGAGGGTGGGAGCAGCACCCAGGAATGGGAGCACGGATCGGGGTGAGCTCAGCGCCTGGAGAGGGAGAGGGACCCAGGGATGGGGACGTCCCCTGGGCTTGGAGGGACAACAGGGGTGTGGGAGCAGCACCTGGGGATGGGAGCGGTACCCGGGGATGGAAATCCTAGGGACGGGAGCAGCACCCAGGGACGGGAGCGGCACCCGGGGATGGAAATCACCGAGACACGGAGCCGGCACTGCCTGAGCTGAACATTCTCTCATCCCACCCTTGAGGCTCCCGGGACAGCGACGGCCGAGCCAACGCCACGTCAGGAGACCTCCCCTCCTCATGCTCGGGCTGTGGGGAGCAAATCCCCCCGTCTGGGGCTCCCCCGGGCCCCGGGGCCGGGCGGGTTCCTCGAGCGAGCGCGGCTCGGCCAGGCCGTGCCGGAGGGACGTCACGGGGCCGGATCCTCGCCCTGCTTCCTCGAAGGAGCCGCCGCTGCCGCTGCCAGGGTGACGCTGGCGGCTCGGGGCTGACCTGCTTTCTCTCCTCCAGCCCTCTCCCGCTCCGGCATCCCTCCGGCATCCCTCCGGCATCCCTCCGGCATCCCTCCGGCCGGGCCCGGCCCCGCTGCGCCGCCAGCGCCGACGGCTTCCTGCGGAGGCGGAGGAATTTGGCTCCCGGCCGCGGGGCTGGAGCCGGACACCGCCGGCAGCCCGGCCACCCGGCACCCGCTGCGGGACAGCCGGGGCTCCGCCGGGACCGGCACCGGGAACGCGAGCAGGAACGGGAACGCGCTCAGGGCGACACCGCGGCCACGGCGGCAGCGGGCGGGGTCGGCCCCTGGGGGTCTGTCCCTGGGAGCACACGCGTGACACACATTTGCACACGCAGGGGTCACAGCCCCGGGGCTGCACCCCAGCTTGTGTGGGGGTGGATCCAGAAGGGGTGAAGGGGCAGGGGGATGGCGGGGGTAAATAAATAAATAAATAAATGAGTGTAAAGTGGTCAGATGGGTGGGTGGTGGGAGAGGTGGATGGATGGATGGATGGATGGACGGATGGATGGATGGATGGATGGATGGATGGATGGATGGATGGATGGATGGATGAATGACAGGTTACCTGAGAGAAGGGACAGACAGGCAGCTGGCACAAGGGACAGCGTCACAACCAAGGGACAATCCACAGTGTGGCACCTAAAAGCCACCCTTGGGCTCTCCACAATCCCCTTTTGTCCCCCCACGCCCTGTGGAGCAGCACTGACCCCCTGTCCCCCTTGGGGGGCGCCGCAGGTGTCGGCGGTGTCCCGCAGCCCTCGGGGGTGGCCCCCAGCGCGTCCCCGTGGCACAGCCCCATGGCACAGCTCCTGCCGGTGCCCAGGGGATGCGCGGTGCCCGCGGGCAGGGCTGGGGACGCGCCTTTACCTGGCCCTGACCTGCACCGGGCCCCGGGCAGGGCACGGCGGGGGTCTGGCTGTGACACCGCTGCGACAGCCCCCCAGTGCTGCCCGTGGTGTGTCCCCAAGGGCTGCCAGGGGGACATCCCAGCCCTGCCTGTGGCACAGTGTGGCAGGTCCCAGGGCGCAGTGTCCCTGTCCCTTCCCACGGCACGGTGTCCCCAGCCCTGTCCATGGCACAGCCAGGGTTGTCCCCACCCCCGCCCGCGGCCCAGCCCTTCCTGTGGCACAGCGTGGCACATCCCAGCCCTGCCGCTGGCACTGTCCCCAACCCTGCCCATGGCGTGCCACATCCCAGCCCTGCCCATGCCACAGCGTGGCACGTCCCAGCCTTGCCAGTGGCGCTGTCCCCAGCCCCGCCGTGTCCCCTGCCAGCCCCTCGGTGGTCCCTGCGCTGAACCCCCCCCCGGGATGAGCAGGGCGGGGCCCGGTCCGGCACAAGGCGGGGGCCCCCCCGAGCCCCCCCGGTGCCCCCAGCTCCCGGCACAGCCCCCGGGCCCCCCTCCCGCTGCCGACGTGGAGGCTGCGCCGGAGACGTGTCAGGGGTGGGGGTGGGAGCCAAGGGCATCGCCTGCGACTGCCCCAAATTTCGGCGTGGGGGGGCGCGGGCCGGCAGCAGCCCCGCCGGGGGAGGAGGAGGAGGAGGAGGAGGCCAGAGGAATGCGCCGGCCACTCGCCGGGTCGCCACTGTCGCTGTCCCCGTGCGGGGACACGGCTGCTCCCGGCTGGGATCGCTGGGCTGGGGAGGGGGCTGTGCTTGGGGACCCCCCCTTGCTCCCCTCTGCTGCCACTCCCGGGGTCTGTCCCCGGCCCCGCCCGTGACACGGGGACACCGTGGTCCCCCCCCGGCCCCGCCGTGCCTCAGTTTCCCCTCACACGTGTGCAGGGCCAGGGACGAGCCCGGCGGGTGGGGATTTGGGTTTTTTTTTTTGGCGGGGGGAAGACTTTTAATGTTTTTTGGCTTTGCCCCAATTTCATCCCTTTGAAAACCTTTTGTTGGGTGGCCGCGCCCCCTCCCGCGCAGGCCACGCCCCCGCGGACACGCCACGCCCCTTTCTCCCCAAAATCCCCCCCCCCTTCCAGGCCCCCCCCCGCTCTATTTCCACGACGGCCGAATCCCGGTGCCAAAGGGACGTGGCGGGGACGGGGGGGGGACACCGTGGGGGACACGGAAAGGATGGGGGGCAATGCGGTGGGAATGGGGGGCACACGGAGAGGATGAGGGGACCCCGTGAGAAATGAGGAGATGGGGGGACACTGTGGGGATCGGGGGACACTGCAGGGATGGGGGACATCCCACCAGGAATGGGGGACGCCCCACCAGGAGTGGGGACCCCGTGGGGAGTCGGGGATAACGGGGATGGCGGGGGGACCCCGTCACTTTGGGGGAGTCCACGGGGCTGGGGGGACACGGGAGGGTCGTGGGGACAGTCCCAGGCTGGGAGGGAAGGGTTAACCCCCCCTCGGCTGTGCCGGTCCTGTCCCCTGGCGGGGAACTGGGATGAACTGGGGGAGCGGGCAGGGAGGGCTGGGAGGAAGGTGCTGACGTGGGGCCGGGGAGGAGGAGGAGGAGGAGGAGGAGGAGGAAGGGCTGGAGCATCGCTGCTGCTGCTGGGCCGGGCTCCAGCTGGAGGGACCCTCGGGGGGACCTGGGGGGCACCGGCCCCGCTCCCCCTGCCCGGCCCCAGCTCTTCCTTTGGGGTGATCCTTTGGGATCCTGGGCCCACAGCTGGGTCCAGACCCCCCGACCCAGAGCACCCCCAGCCCAGGAACCTGAACCCCCAAATACCCCAATCCCTGAACCCCAACCCTCCAAATACCCCAACCCAACAACCCCATCCACCCAAATACCCCAATCCCTGACCCCAAACCACCCAAACACCCCAATCCCTGAACCCCAACCCTCCAAATACCCCAACCCAACAACCCCATCCACCCAAACACCCCAATCCCTGACCCCATCCACCCAAACACCCCAATCCCTGACCCCAAACCACCCAAATACCTCAACCAACCACAGCCACCAATCGCCCAACCCCAACAAGGAGATCCCCAACTCAAAACCCCAAATAACCCAAATACCCCAAGCCATGAACCCAAACCACCTCCAGTCCAACCCAAACACCCCAACCCAACATCCCCGACCCCAAACTCCAAACACTCTGCCCCAAGGGACCCCCCAACCCCAACAGCTCCCGGAACCCGAGGGCCCCAACCCAAGCCACCAACCCCAAGCCCCCAAAGCACCTGAGGACCCCACCCCAACAGCTCCTCCCACCAACCCAAGCACCCCAAGACCCCCAACCAACGCCTGGCTCCCCCCTGACAGCCAGACCCCGCCTCAAACCGCAGTTTTTGGGGGGACGTCGGTACCAGATGAGCCCTCACACCTCTCTGCCCCCCCAAAGCCACCAAACCTTCCCCCCCTCCCTCTTAGGGGACCCTTGGGGTTTTCAGCCCCTCGCACCAAGATTTTGGGGTACAACCCCTTCCCCAGGGGACCCCCGGGACCCCCCCCTGCCCCGCGGGGGTGGCGGAGGGTGCGAGGCGGGTGCTGGCAGCGCCACGGCCCGGCCACGTGGCACCGGAGCCACCGTCCCCGCCAGGCTGCGGGCGCCGGGCCAGCCACGGCCGATGAGGTCACCGGGAGAGCTCCCAGCCAGGCCCCGGGGCCGCCGGCAGCGCGGGAGCGCTCGCGTTCCCATCGCTGTCCCCCTCCCGTTGCTGTCCCCGTTGCTGTCCCCGTCCCCATCCCCGTCCCCATCCCCGTCCCGCCCCACCGCATCCCCGTCCTTGTCCCCATTGCTGCCCCCGTCCCCACCGGGAATGAGCCCGGCAGATCCCGGAGATGCTTTTCCTGGGGGTTCAGGGATGAGGAATCCCCTCCCCGGCGGTTCTGGGGTGCTCGGGGTGCCCCCACATCCCACGGTGGGGCCGGGATTGGGTTGGGGAGCGTCGCCCCCCTCCCTGGGCTGCCCCGGGGGCTGGGGCAAAATTCTTCAATGAAACTGAAGAGGAGAAGAAGGAAAAAAATTTAAAAAAAATAGGAATAAAAAGGGAAAAAAAAAAAAGGGAGTCGGGAACGGAAAATGTTCGGCGTGGAGCTCGTCCCTCAGAGTTTCCATCCCGGCCCTGCAGCCCAGACGGTGGGGCCTGGGCTGGGCGGCTGCTCCCGGCCGGGGACCCCCCTCCAGAGCCCCTCGACCCCCCAAAAAAACCCCACATCCACCCCAAGCTCTGCTCCAGACCCAGGGCCTGGGGTGAGGGGGTGCAGAGGGGGATGAGCCCCCCAGGAGGGTCCCAGCCCTGGGTGTTGGGGGGATGTGGGGAGGAGGAGCCCCCCAGGGGGGGTCCCAGCCGTGATTGGGGGTGCAGATGGAGGAGGTGACCCCAGGAAGGAGCCAGGCCTGAACGTGGGGTGGATGTGGGGGTTCGGGGGGGCTAAAGGCCCCCCAAGAAGGGGTCCAGCCCCTGGGATGTGGCAATTCAGGGGGTCCAAAGGGGGGATCAATTCCCCAAAAAGGAACCAAGCCGGGATGTGGGGGATGAGCCCCCCAGGATTGTCCCAGCCCTGGACAGGAGGGCACTGATGGGGGGCGACCCCCAGCTCCAAGTGCGGGGGGGATTTGGGGGTGCAGAGAGGGAAATGAGCCCCCCCAGAGGGATCCCAGCCCCCGGGAGGGGTCACACCCCGAGTCCCCCATCCCAGGCCGAGCAGGACGAGCTCCCCTCCTCATCCCGGGGGTCCCCGATGAGGACGCGACCACCCCCGGGCAGCCCCCCCGGGCCGGCGGTGCCCCCGGCGAGGGCGGCGCGGCGTTGGCATCCCGGAGGCCAATTTAAGCAATTTTCCCTGGAAATAGCCGGGGACTCGCGGCCGTGATTACGGGGTTCGGCCCTGACGCCGCAATTGAGGGCGCCGAGCGCCGGAGGCCACCAGGAATAGCCGGGGCGGTGCCGCGCTGCGGCCGCCGCGGGGGAACTGAGGCACCGCGTCGCCCACCGTGTCCCCATGGGGGAGGTGACAAGTGGGGGGGGGTCGGGTCTGAGCAGGGGGGGTTTGGGGACAACCCCCCCCCCCAATCCCCAAGGGGTTTCTCGGTGGTAGCGCGGTGGGTTTGGGGACACCGCGCTCGCTTGGGGACATCGGTACGGGGGTCAGACACCTGCGTGTCACCACCTGGCGGGGCACTGTCCCCGTCCTCATTGGGACGGCCACCAAGGGGGGGGACATGGCCCAGTGGGATGCTATGGGTGCGGGGTGGGGAGGGGGCAATGGAGGGGACGCAGGACCGGGGATGGGGAGGGGGACACAGAGCCCGGGATGGGGAGGGGGACACAGGGCCGGGAATGGGGGGGGACACAGGGCCCGGGATGGGGAGGGGGGGTGGGAGGGGGGGACACAAAGCCGGGGATGGGGAGGGGGACACAGGGCCCGGGATGGGGAGGGGGCGATGAAGGGGGACACAGAGCCGGGGATGGGGGAGACACAGGACCCAGGATGGGGAGGGGGACACAGGACCGGGATGGGGAGGGGGCCATGGAGGGATGGGGGGGACACAGGACCCGGGATGGGGAGGGGGACACAGGACCGGGATGGGGAGGGGGCCGTGGAGGGGTGGGGGGGACTCAGGGCCGGGAGCCGCTCCCGGGGCTGCCGAGGGAAGCGGGAGGGGGGAGAGAAAAGGGAATTAATCCGATCCATGTGTCCGGGCTGCCGGGGGAGTTAACTCGCTCCAGATGCCGCTGTCTGCTCCAGCTCCGCGGCAAACAAACCCCGCGCCCTCCCCCCGAAACCCCCGCACCCCCTTTTTGGGGTCCTAAATACCCCAAATTGGGTGGGGGGCTGCCCCTCTTCATCCTCGCCCCCCATCCTCGGGGTAACCGCTGACCTGGAGGTGATGGGAGGAGTTTTGGGGCACCCGCCGGCTTTTTGGGGCCCCCATAAACTTTTGGGGCACCCGCCGCATTTTTGGGCATCCCCCAATATTTTTGGCGCCACCACTGATTTTTTTTTTGGGACGATCCCCCAAGTTTTTGGGGTGGCCCCCAAGTTGTTGGGGTGACCCCCATCTTTTTGGGGTGACCGCCTCCATTCCCACCCCGCTGGCCGCACGCCCAGTTTGCACCAGTAAAAACCAGTCTGGATCATGCGGGAAAGGCTCTGGGATTCCCCCAGAAGCTGAGGGGGGGCTGAGTGGGGCACCCCCATCCCCAACACCCCCAAGGAGCGGGAGGGTCCCGGGTGGGTGCCCCCCTCCCGAGCGCCCAAAGCCCTGCAGGAGCCCAGGCCCGAGCTCAGCGTCTCCCATTCCGCTTCCGAGGATCCTAATGACTTTTCCAGCCTTTTTTTTTTCCCCCCCTCATCTTCTTCTTCTTTATTATATATTTTTTTTTTCATTCAAAGTGGGAATTCTTCCCTTTTCCCAGCCCCCAACCCCTCGTCCCGCATTCCTGGGGCGGGCGGCCGGGGCTTGATGAGGTGGCATCATCCCGTCCTTCCCCCCCCCTTTTTTTTTTCTATTCCCCTCCCTCTCCATATATACATAAAAAATAGAAAAAAAGGGAAAAAAAGGAAGAAAAAAAACACCCAAGCCGATGACATTCTTTTCTTTTCTGTCATGCTGCAAAAATTAAAGACACATCTTCAGCCTGGAGCCCGGCCAGGGCTTTTCGAGTCGCCGGGGCAGGATTGGAGGAGGCTTCGCCTGCAACGTGTCTCGGATGCATGGATACAGGGCTGGAGAATGGATACGGGGCTGGAGAGTGGAAATAATGGGGCTGGAGGGTGGAAATGGGGCTGGAGAGTGGAAATAGGGCTGGATTTGGGGCTGGAGAATGGATACAGGGCTGGAAAGTGGAAATATAGGGGCTGGAGAGTGGAAATGGGGCTGGAGAATGGAAATAGGGCTGGATTTGGGGCTGGAGAATGGATACAGGGCTGGAGAGTGGGAATAATGGGTCTGGAGAATGGAAATGGGGCTGAATTTGGGGCTGGAGAATGGATTTGGGGCTGGAGAGTGGAAATAGGGCTGGAGAATGGAAATAATGGGGCTGGAGAATAGAAATGGGGCTGGAGAATGGATTTGGGGCTGGAGAGTGGAAATAATGGGGCTGGAGAATAGAAATGGGGCTGAATTTGGGGCTGGAGAATGGAAATGGGGCTGGAGAATGGAAATATGGTTGGATACAGGGCTGGAGAGTGGGAATGGGGCTGGAGAATGGAAATAGGGCTGGGTACAGGACTGGAGAATGGGAATGGGACTGGATACAGGGCTGGAGAATGGATTTGGGGCTGGAGAATGGGAATGGGGCTGGAGAATGGGAATGGGGCTGGAGAATGGAAATGGGTGTGGGGACAGGGTTGGGGACAGGGCTGGGACACTGGCGTGGCCCCCTGGACACCCGTGGGCACACGAGTGACCCTTCCCCCCGCCCCTCCTCCGGTGTTTTTTAATTTAATATCCAAATTTAATGGCAGGGAAAAAAATCCTCCCGGTGTCACCGAGGGGGGGGGGGGTGACGTGTCCCGTGTCCCCCCCTCCCGGTGTCACCGAGGGGGGGGGGGGGTGACGTGTCCCGTGTCCCCCCCTCCCCGCTCCTGCAGCGTTAAATTCCTCGGGTTTGGGATTTTCCCGAAGGGAAATCAAGGAACGTCTTGGTGGGAGCTCCTGCTCTGATGTGGGTTCGGTCTGCAGGGCTCCCAGTGCTCCCAGTGCTCCCAGTGCTCCCAGTGCTCCCAGTATTCCCAGTATTCCCAGTATTCCCAGTATTCCCAGTATTCCCAGTGCTCCCAGTGCTTCCAGTATTCCCAGTATTCCCAGTGCCCTCAGGGCTCCCAGTATTCCCAGTATTCCCAGTGCTCCCAGTGCTTCCAGTATTCCCAGTATTCCCGGTGCTCCCAATGCTCCCAGTATTCCCAGTATTCCCAATATTTCCAGTGCTTCCAGTATTCCCAGTGCTCCCAGTATTCCCAGTATTCCACGGAGCCTCTAAGTGGGCAGCGTAGTGGCAGGAGGGACTAGAGGAGTGCTCCCAGTATTCCCAGCATTCCCAGTGCTCCCAGTAACCCGCTGTGCCTGCAAACCCTCAGCGTAACGGTGGTGGGGAGAGACTGAGTGAGCCCAGTGCTCCCAGTATGCCCAGTATTCCCAGTATTCCCAGTGTTCCCGGTATTCCCCGTTATTCCCAGTGTTCCCAGTGTTCCCAGTATTCCCAGCACGGCGCTGGGAGGGCAGGCAGAGGTGCGAGGGCTGAGCCCAGCGCTCCCAGCGCTCCCAGAATTCCCGGAATTCCAATCAGCCTGCGAGCCCTCGGCTCGGTGACAGGAGGGACAAGCGGAGAGCTCCCAGTGCTCCCAGTGCTCCCAGTGCTCCCAGTATTCCCAGTACTCCGATGAGCCTTCAGTCCCATGGACAGAGGCTACGGTAAGCCCAGTTCTCCCAGTATTCCCAGTAATCCAGCGAAACTCCAAGCCCTCCGTACCCTGGTGGGGAGGTGTGAAGGCCGAGTCCAGTGCTCCCAGTGCTCCCAGTATTCCCAGCATTCCAATGAGCCTCCAAGCCCTCAGAACAGTGGTGGGGGACAAATGGAGTGAGCCCAGTGTTCCCAGTGTTCCCAGTACTCCCAGTATTCCCAGTATTCCACTGAACCTTCAAGCGCTCAGCACACTGACAGGGGGAACAAACACAGCACTCCCAGTGCTCCCAGTGCTCCCAGTATTCCCAGTATTCCCAGCATTCCAATGAGCCTTCAAGCCCTCAGCTTGATAGTGGTGGGGGATAAACAGAGCGTTCCCAGTGCTCCCAGTATTCCCAGTATTCCGCTGACCCCTCAAGCACTCAGCTCAGTGACAGGGGGAACAAACAGAGCACTCCCAGTATTCCCAGTATTCCCAGTATTCCGCTGAGCCTTCAAGCGCCCAGCACAGTGACAGGGGGAACAAACAGTGCACTCCCAGTGCTCCCAGTGCTCCCAGTATTCCCAATATTCCACTGAGTCCTCAAGCACCCAGCACAGTGACAGGGGGAACAAACACAGCACTCCCAGCGCTCCCAGTGCTCCCAGTACACCCAGCACCCCACGAGCCCCCATCCCCTCAGCGCAGCGCGGGGCAGCACAGGGGCTGAGCCCCCCTTCCCCGTCCCCCCCAGCCCCATTTCCCACCGCATTCCCCCAAATCCCCCCCGGGGAACGGGAGCTCCCCCTCCTCCCGCGGGTGCCACATTGGCCGCGTCCTTCCCCGCTCGGCTGCCGAGCTCCCGGCCCTGGTACAGACGTGGATTTTTTTGGCGTGTAATTACACCCTCCCCAAATTGCACGGTAGGTTGTGGATCATTGTCCAGGAGCTTTTGCTTTTTCCAACCAACGTGGCTCCTTCAAATGTGGAAACGGCCGTGGAGCCGTGCCAGGGGGGGAGCGAGGGGAGCGAGAGGAGCGAGGGGAAGGAAAGGGGGGAAAAAGGGAAAAGAAAAGGGCTAAAAACACCAAGTGAGCGCGTCTGGGGGAGGGGTTTGGGGTGCCTGTGGTTCCTGGAGGGGCTTTGGGGTTGGGGTCCCTCAGGGGATGCTCCTGGGGACAGTCCAAGGGATGCTCTGGGGATTGGTGGCCTTGGCCCTGCACCGTGCCAGGGTTTGGTGGCACCTGAGAGGGGGGTGTCCCTGTGGGGAGCCCCGGGTGGGTTTTGGGGTGCCCCATTTACGGGGGTGACGGTGGAGGCGACAGGGCCCTGGTGCAGCTCCCGGCGTCGCGTGGCACCGGGGTCCCCGAAGCGCCACGTGCCACATCGCCTGTCCCCACCCACCCCGCCCTGCAGACACCTCCGAGCGTGCAGAACACCCCCCCCAAAAAAAAAAAAACCCCACAACCCCCACAAAAAACCCGCACCCCAAAACCCCCCGCAACCCCAATCCCGGCCCGAGGAGCCCACGCGTGTGCCCGGCCGTGTTTGCGTGTGCTCGCCCGTGTTTGCGTGTGCACGGACACCCGGCCCGGGCGGGGGGAGGACGGGACGAGGGGTGCCCCCCGACTCGCTGGGTGCCTCTGATTGGCCGAGGGGGCCGTCCAAAATCCGCTGCTCGCGCCGGGTCCCTCCTCTCCCCGGCGGCGCATCGTATAAAAGGACCGGCGGAGAAGTGGGCAAAGGGCAGTAGGAAGTTTCTGCTGGGGTCTGGATTTGGAGCTCCAGGGTTGCGTCGGCCCCGTATGACCCCAAGCTAAGAACAAAAGAGACCCCAAAGAGTCTACATGTCTAATATTTAGACATGTTCAGCTTTGTGGATTCTCGGTCACTGCTGTTGATAGCAGCGACTGTCCTACTCACCCGCGGGCAAGGAGAGGAAGACAGTGAGTAGTGGGCGCTGGGTGATGCTGCTCACCCCGGTGGGATGCGGGATCTGCGCTGGCACCGGCGCCGGTGGCACCGGAGACGCCCGGCCCGGCTGCCCTGGGGTGGGCGAGGAGGAGCTCGGGGTGGGCGTGAGGAGCGGAGAGGGGAATTAGGGGCAAAGCGGCGAAATGAGGGGAAAATTCCAAAAAAAAAGAGGAGAGGACTGGGGGGAATTTGGAGCTGGGGGAAAAGGGGGTTTAGGGGGGGCTGCGGGGGTGAGGATTCGGGGCGCCCTGCCAAGAGCGGGGAGGGAAGGAAGGGTGGAGAGGAGCCGGCGGGGAAGGAGGGAGCAGGGACGAAGGGGAGGAGGAGGAGGAGGCCGGGAAGGGAAGGGAAAGGAAAGGAAAGGGGGGAAAGAGCGCGGGAGAGAGAAGAGGGGGGAGAGGAGGGAGAGCGGGGGGGGCCCAGCCCCGGGATCTGCGAAAGCCATCAGGAAAGAATTAGAAAAGTCTCGGATGATTCATAAGCAAAATGTTTCGGCTGCCGGGGGAGCGGGGGCTGCCAGCGGCGCGGGCCCGGGGCACGCCTGGGGTCACCCCCCACGCCACGGCCCCCGTGCCCCTCTGCCACCTGCGCCAGGGGACACCGGGGGACCCTGGGCCCGGCGCCCATCGCTTTTTGCCCGGTTTTGTCCTTTTTTTGGGGGGGAATTTTTTGGCTTTTCTTAAATACATTTTTAATTGTTATTATTTAATTATTATGATGATTATTATGATTATTCGGCATTTCGCATTGACAATGCCCATCCCGCATTTCCCCTTCTCCGTTTCCCATTCTCCATCCTGCATTTCCCATTCTGCATTTTGCCTTTCCCATTCCCATTTTGCCTACTCTATTTTTTTTCCAGAAGAATTTTGCATTTTCCATTCGCCTTTTTTTTTCTTTTTTAAACATTTTTTTCCTTTTTTTTTTACCCCTTTTCCCTTTTTTATCTCTTCACCTTTTTTAATTTTTTTTTTTTTTTTTTGAAGGGGAGGGTGTTCCATGAGCTGGCGCAGCCCCTCGCCCCCTCCCCACGCCAGGACCCTTCCCCACCCTGGGGCCACCCCGGGCCTGGCTGCTCGCCCTCCCCTCCCTCCCCTCCCCTCCCCACGCAGCCCCCGCCTTCTCCACTCTCTGGCCTCCCATTCCCCGATCCCATCTGGCCCGATCCAGATCCCGCAGCCGCCTGGATCCAATTTCAGCCCAGACTCCGGGGCCAGCCCGCCCCGTCCCGTCCCGTCCCGTCCCTGTCGCGCCCCCCACGGGAGCCGGGGACCCCCCTGCCTTGGGGGGTGTTTGCCTTGGCCCCGTCCGCACGGAGCGAGTGGCTGGAGGGATTTTTTTTTTTTTTTTTTTTGTTTAAATTCCATCGTATGTGGGAAGAGTTTATTGTGGAGCTTTTCCTGTGTCACCGCGCTGCGCTGATGAGAACCAGATGAAGGGAGAAGCGCTGCGGGAGCGGGGAGGGGGACGAGGGGAGAGGAGCAGGGGGGGAAGAGCCGGGCCCGCTCCGTTCCGCCCCTCCCGACGCTGCCTCCCGCCCTGTCCCAGTCCAAACCGGGAAGTGCATCCAGGATGGGCGCACGTACAACGACAAGGACGTGTGGAAACCACAACCGTGCCAGATCTGCGTCTGCGACAGCGGCAACATCCTGTGCGACGAGGTGATCTGCGAGGACACCTCCGACTGCCCCAACGCCGAGATCCCCTTCGGAGAGTGCTGCCCCATCTGTCCCGACACCGACGGTACCGCCGCACCCCCTGCCAGCGGTGTCCCGCCCTCCCCGGGGACCGCCAGGCTCCGTGTCCCCCACCCCGGGGACCGCCAGGCTCCGTGTCCCCACCCCCGGGGACCGCCGGGCTCCGTGTCCCCCACCCCGGGGACCGCCGGGCTCCGTGTCCCCCACCCCGGGGACCGCCGGGTTCCGTGTCCCCCACCCCGGGAACCGCCGGGCTCCGTGTCCCCACCCCGGCTGTCCCGGCTGTGTGGGGTGGGTGATGCTGCGCTGCTCTGAACCCCCTTTTTTCCCCCCGCAGCCTCCCCTGTCTACCCAGAAAATGCTGGAGTAGAGGTAAGGGCTCCCCAAAACGCAGCACCCCGCCCCGAAAAATGTCACCACAACCACGCCCCTCCCTCCTTTTTGGAGCCACTCCCTTTTCTAACCGGTTCTGTCTCTGCCCCACAGGGTCCTAAAGGAGACCCCGGCCCCAAAGGAGACAGGGTGGGTGTCCCCCCCACCCCAGAGACCCCTGCTCTGCAGGGACCCCCATCCCTGCGGGGGTCACCCCCATCCCCACTGGGGGTCACCCCATCCCCACTGGGGGTCACCCCATCCCCACTGGGGCTCACCCCCCTCTTCTCTCGGCAGGGACTGCCCGGCCCCCCCGGCAGAGATGGAATCCCAGGACAGCCCGGCCTCCCGGGACCCCCAGGCCCTCCCGGCCCCCCAGGCCTCGGCGGAGTGAGTGTGGGGGGGTCCCTGGTGGCGCAGCCCCCCCCGGGGGTCCCTGCCCCGCTCACCCCCTGCTCTCCCTCTCCCGCAGAACTTCGCTCCCCAAATGTCCTACGGCTACGACGAGAAGGCTGGAGGCATGGCCGTGCCCGGGCCCATGGTGAGCCTGGGGACACTGGGGGACACTGGGGGACACTGGGGGACACGAGGGGTGCAGGGGGTGGGGGTGAGGGGACAGGAGTGCTCCCTGTGCTGATGATGTCACCGAGCACCAGGACACGGGAGGGATGTTGGGCCTGGAGGGGATGGGGACAGGAAATGGGGACAGGGATGGGGACAGGGATGGAGTGACAACAGAGACAGGGAATATGTGGGGATGGGGACAGGGTTGAGGACAGGTAATGGGTGGTGATGGGACAGCGATAGGGACACGGTGTTGGGGTGGCAATGGGGACATGCAATAGGGACAATACAATAGGGGCAATGGGGACATGCAATAGGGGCAGGGATGGGGTGGCAATGGGGACAGGGAATGGTTGGTGATGGGGACAGGGACTGGGGGTGATGGGGACAGGGAATGGTTGGTGATGGAGACAGGGAATGGAGAGGAATGGGGACAGGGAATGTTTGGTGATGGGGACAGGGAGGGCGTGGCTTTGGGACAGTGATGGGGTGCAGGTGAGGACAGCAGGGGGACAGTGGTGGGCTGGGGCTGGGGACAGGGGATGTTTGGGGTTGGGGACAGGGACAGGGTGACACAGCACCCACTGATGACGCTTTCTGTTCTCCCCAGGGCCCAGCTGGTCCCCGTGGTCTCCCCGGCCCTCCCGGTGCTCCCGTGAGTGTCACCTCTTCCTGTCCACTTGGGTTTGGGGACAAACAGCCCCCAGGGCCCCTCTGGGGGGTGGGGGGACAGGTCGGGGGTGTCCCACCCTCCCCAACAGCTACAGAAGCGCGTGGGGACAACATCCTGGTGCCACCACACGGGGGGGACACCGCCACTGCCACTGGGGGAGCCAGGCCCGAACTTGTCACTTTCTGACCCATTTTTTTTCCCTTTATTTTTTTCTCCTCAGGGTCCTCAAGGTTTCCAAGGCCCCCCTGGTGAGCCCGGCGAGCCTGGTGCTTCTGTGAGTGCTGTCACCTGCTGCTCCGGCCGATGTCCCCTGGGCGTGGGGACAACGCTGCTGTTCCCAGCATTGCTGTGGCCACTCTGTCCCTGCTCTGCGATCTGTGACAGTGGGGCTGCCCAGGGCAGGTGACAGGGGACAGCTGCCACCCCCAGCACCCTCACCCCTGCCCTCCCTCTCTCCTAGGGTCCCATGGGTCCCCGAGGTCCCGCTGGCCCCCCTGGCAAGAACGGAGATGATGTAAGTGGCCTGTCCCTGTTGTCCCCCCCAGTTTGGGGCCTGGTGGCCCTGCCAGCCCCCCCAGGTGGGCAGGAGCTGCCTGGCTTGGGGACGTGCCACCAACGCGCTGTCCTTGTCCTCAGGGTGAAGCTGGCAAGCCTGGCCGCCCAGGAGAGCGGGGTCCCCCTGGTCCCCAGGTGAGACACACGAGGGGACACTGCCAGCTGTCGCCCCCTTGGGGACGGGGTGACCTGGAGTGGGGACAGCCCCCCCAGCGCCCCCATCACCGCCTCCTGTTTCCCCCAGGGTGCTCGAGGTCTCCCCGGAACCGCCGGCCTGCCAGGCATGAAGGGACACCGAGTGAGTCCCCCCCTCCCGTGCTGGTGACACTCAGGGGACAAGGGACCCCTGATGACACTGAGGGTCCCCTCCTGACCCCCCACCCCTCCTCTCTCCTGCCCCCCAGGGTTTCAGTGGTCTGGATGGTGCTAAGGGTGAGCCTGGACCTGCTGGCCCCAAGGTGAGGAGCTGGTGGCAGTGTCACCGCTGTCCCGGCAATGTCACCGCTGTCCCCTCCTCCCCGCACAGCAGGTCCCTCACGGTGTCCTTCCTCCTTAGGGAGAGCCCGGCAGCCCCGGAGAGAACGGAGCTCCTGGGCAGATGGTGAGTGCTGGGCCCGGGGGGGTTCTGCGACAGAGGGGACAGGGATGGGAGGTGACATCTGATGGGGACACGGGGACCCACCAGAGAACGCGGCGGGAGGGGTTCGACCCCTTGCAAACGTCACCGTGGGCAGCAGCGGGGGGGCGCCGGGGTGGGAGGAGGCTCGGAAAGGGGGAAGTGTCCACCCAGGTGACCCAAACGTGTCCTAAACGTGTCCTGTCCCCTCCCCAGGGTCCTCGTGGTCTTCCCGGAGAGAGAGGCCGTCCCGGCCCATCTGGCCCCGCTGTGAGTATTTGGGACGGGGGGATGGGGGGCTGGGGGGTCACCTGTCCCACCCGCGGGGGTCACCTGTCCCATCCGTGGGCGTCGCTCACGGTGTCCCCTCTCCCGCAGGGCGCTCGTGGCAATGACGGCGCTCCCGGTGCCGCCGGTCCCCCCGTAAGTACCCGCGACCCCATCCCGGCTCCTGCAGCTTCTCCGGAGGGAGATCCCGCCCCAGCTCGCCTGGATGGGGAATCCTGGCCGGGAGCCAGGGCTCTGCCGCCCGGGGATCCCACCCGCGCCAGGTGTGGGGTGGGATCCCCCCTCTGACTCGCGCCCTCTCTCCCATTTAGGGTCCAACTGGTCCCGCTGGTCCCCCCGGCTTCCCCGGTGCCGCTGGTGCTAAGGTAGGGCTGTGCTGGGAGGGACTGGGGGGCACTGGGAGCGCGGGTGTGGGGGCACTGGGCAGGGAAGGGCTCTGAGGTCGCAGTGCCGTGGGCTGGCACTGCCTGGGACAGGGGGACACTTGGGGTCGTCCCCAGCCGTGTGCTGGCACCTGTCCCGGCTGTGCCCCCGCGGGAAGGAGCCGCAGGTGGAGCCAGCCCTGCCGGGGGTCAGACAGGCGCTCACGGCTCTTCCTCCTCCTCCTCTTCCTCCCCAGGGTGAGACCGGTCCCCAGGGAGCTCGTGGCAGCGAAGGTCCCCAAGGTGCCCGTGGCGAGCCCGGTCCCCCCGGCCCTGCTGGCGCTGCCGGTCCCGCTGTAAGTGACACCCGAGGGCTCCCCGTCCTTCGGCCTCACGTCCCGCCGGCCCCGCCGTGACCCTCCTCTTCCTCCTTCTCTCCGCAGGGCAACCCCGGTGCTGACGGCCAGCCTGGTGCCAAGGGCGCGATCGTGAGTGTCCCTCGTGTCCCCGTGCGGCCGGGGCAGGAAGGGCTGTGTCGCTTCCTCACGGCCTCCTGTGCCTCTTGCAGGGCGCTCCCGGCATCGCTGGCGCTCCCGGCTTCCCCGGTGCCCGCGGTCCCTCCGGACCCCAAGGTCCCAGCGGTGCCCCCGGCCCCAAGGGCAACACCGTGAGTATCCCCGGGCTGCTCCTGGGATCCTTTCCTCTGCTCCGGGAAGCTCCTGGAGTTCCAGCTGGAGGTGCCTCCTGAGGTGTCCCACGGTCCCTGCAGCCCTGCCAGGGCAGGGTGGTGCTGCGAGTGGCCGATGTTGGGTCCTTGTCCCTCTGAGGGCTCACCAGGACGTGGCTCGGGGGTCCCTCGGCTCCTCAATCCGGCGTTAAACCTTTTCTCTCTTCTCTCCCCTCCAGGGTGAGCCCGGTGCTCCAGGCAACAAGGGTGACACCGGTGCCAAAGGCGAACCCGTGAGTGACCCCACGATGTGTCCCTTGGGGGCGCGGCCCCTCCTGGCTCCGGCCCTTCCTGGGGGTCCTCATCCCTTCGCCTCCTCCCCCAGGGTCCCGCTGGTGTCCAAGGTCCCCCCGGCCCGGCTGGCGAGGAAGGCAAGAGAGGAGCCCGCGGTGAGCCCGGCCCCGCTGGGCTGCCCGGCCCCGCTGGCGAACGTGTGAGTAGCAGCGTCCCTGTCCCCACCCCTGCCATGTCCCTGTCCCCACCCCCGTCCTCCTCGCACCTCCCCGTGTCCAGCGGCTGAGCCCCGTGCGTGTTTGGGGACACCGTGGTGACATCCCCACCCCCTTCAGG
The DNA here is from genome assembly GCA_034509425.1 of Eopsaltria australis. Lineage (NCBI taxonomy): Eukaryota > Metazoa > Chordata > Aves > Passeriformes > Petroicidae > Eopsaltria > Eopsaltria australis. Next base: position 41,880 of record JAVTVJ010002809.1, on the reverse strand, counting down.
CTGCTGCCACTGGTGGCCGTGTCCCGCTCTGGCACCTCCCTCCCCTGCACTCCCAGGCCCCCCGAGGTCCCCCCGTGTCCCCACACTGACCCTGTGGTGTCCCCCGCAGGGCGCTCCCGGCAGCCGCGGTTTCCCTGGCGCCGATGGCATCGCCGGTCCCAAGGTGGGTGCCCGCGTGGAGAAAGGTTCTTTTCTTCCTGTGGATGAAAATCGCGTCAGCGGGGCCCTGGGGACTCTGGGCATTGTCGCCTGTGCCCACACAGTGGCCACAGCGGCTCCGTGTCGCTGCCACCTGCGGTGGCACGGCTCTGTCCCGCTCCCCGGGTGCTGTCCTGCAGCTGCGTCACCCCTGTCCCCTGTTCCCAGGGTCCCCCCGGCGAGCGCGGCTCCCCCGGCCCCGTTGGCCCCAAAGGATCTCCTGGTGAAGCTGGACGCCCCGGGGAACCCGGACTCCCCGGTGCCAAGGTGAGCGGGCGCGGTGACACGGTGACACGGTGACACGGAGCCACACCAGCACGGCCACTGCGCTGTCCCGCTCTCCGTGCCGGCAGAGGAGCCGCTTTCCAGGACGCTCCCTGGAGCATCCCCTGGGATTCCTGAGCTCCTGACCCCCCTCCCGCTGTCCCGCAGGGTCTGACTGGAAGCCCCGGCAGCCCCGGGCCCGACGGCAAGACCGGCCCCCCGGTAAGTTGTCCCCGCTGATGTCGCCTCCTCCCCCGGCTCGCCACGGGCGCAGCTGACGGAGCGCTGGCTCCTCCCGACAGGGTCCCGCTGGTCAAGACGGGCGGCCCGGCCCCCCCGGCCCCCCCGGAGCCCGAGGCCAGGCTGGCGTGATGGGATTCCCCGGTCCCAAAGGTGCTGCGGTGAGTGCCACCCTCCCTGCCGCACCCTGGTCCCCGGCGGTCACCGCCACCAGCCGGGAGCTCAGGGTTCGTGTCCCCCGCTCCCGGTGTCGTCACGGGGCTCATCCCGCTCTGGTTTTAGGGCGAGCCCGGCAAACCTGGCGAGAGAGGAGCTCCCGGTCCCCCCGGCGCCGTGGTGAGTGTGGGGTGGGGCACGGATAGCCCGGGGGAGGTGACAAGGGAGGGTGACCACGGTGTGAGGTGACAGGGAGGGTGACAGGGAGCATCACCCCAGCAGGGGTGGCAGGGAGGGTGACAGAGAGGGTCACCCCAGCAGGGGTGGCACGGAGGGTGACAGAGAGGGTCACCACGGTGTGGGGTGGCAGGGATGGGGACAGGGAGCGTCATCCCAGCAGGGGTGGCACGGAGGGTGACAGAGAGGGTCACCACGGTGTGGGGTGGCAGGGATGGGGACAGGGAGCGTCATCCCAGCAGGGGTGGCAGGGAGCGCGGCCCTGGCCCGGGACAGCCGGCCCGGGCTGTGAATGGGGTGTGAGGCGGCCGAGCGGAGCCAGGGAAGGCTCCGGGCCCGAGGCCGCAGCGGGATGAGGTGTTCGGGATCCCGTCCCGGCGGCTACCGGCGCTGCTGGAGCGGGGACAGCGCGGTGACGTGGCCGCGGGCAGCTCGCCGCGGTGTCTCCCGGCCTTCGAAGGATCCCGCGGCCGTGTCCAGGCCCACGCCCAGCCCGGGGGGGGGCACAGAGCCCTGCGGGGGCTGCTCTGAGCTCCCTCCTCTCCCTCCTCCCCAGGGCGCTGCTGGCAAAGACGGTGAAACCGGTGCCCAAGGTCCCCCCGGCCCCACCGTGAGTATCACCCTGCCCGCGGCCACTCACGGCCACGCCCGGCCACCGGACAAGGGGCTCGGGAGCCACCTGCCCCCCCTCCATGCTTGTCCTGTGTCCCCCAGGGTCCCGCTGGTGAAAGAGGTGAACAAGGTCCCGCTGGTGCTCCTGGATTCCAGGTGAGGGGTGTCCCCTTCCCCGGCAGGGGGACACAGCACCCAGGGTGCGGGTGACATTTCCCTTGTCCCCTCCGTGGTGGCTCACGGCTCCTCTTCTTCCTCCCCAGGGTCTGCCCGGCCCCGCTGGCCCCCCCGGCGAGGCTGGCAAGCCCGGTGAGCAGGTGAGTGTGGGCATTGGGGACCCTCCTGTCCCCTCCCCCGGTCACATCGGGGGCTGCTGGTGGGGTCCCCTCGGGGACCCCCGGGTGCTCCATGCAGTGGGAGAATCCCAGCCCTGCCTGGGGGCACCCCAGGGACCCCTCTGCCCGTCCCCAGCGTCCCCAGTGCCACCCGTTCCCCTCTGATTTGTCACCTTCCCTCCCGCCCAGGGTGTCCCCGGAGACGCCGGAGCCCCCGGTCCCGCCGGTGCCAGGGTGAGTTGAACCCCTCTGTGTCCCCTCATTCTGGTCACCCCAAAGTGCCCCGCACCCCCTGACGGCCTCGGGCCCTGTCCTGCCTCCCCTCCGCAGGGTGAGAGAGGATTCCCCGGAGAACGCGGTGTCCAAGGTCCCCCCGGTCCCCAAGGTCCTCGTGGTGCTAATGGTGCTCCCGGTAACGATGGTGCTAAGGTGGGTGCCAGCCTGGGCGTGGCGGTGGGGACTGTCCCCAGCTTGTGGGGCACAGCCCTGGGGGTGGCTGGGTTTGGCTTCACCGCCTCGGGCTGGGGCTGGAGCCGGGATGGATTTGCTGTGCCGGGATCTCGCTAATCCCTGTTTTCCCTCTTCGCCAGGGCGATGCTGGTGCTCCCGGAGCCCCCGGGAACCAAGGGCCCCCCGGTCTGCAGGGTATGCCCGGAGAGCGTGGTGCTGCCGGCCTGCCAGGCGCCAAGGGTGACAGAGTACGTGTCCCCAAACCCCTCGTGTCCCCCGAACCCCTCGTGTACCCCAAAACAACTCGTGTCCCTCTTGGTCACCTGATCCCCACCGTCCCTGTGCCCCTCTCATCATCCCCTCGGGGCTGGATGTGCCCCCAAGCCAAGGCTGGTGGGCAGCAGCGTCCTGGGGAGGGGACACTCAGTGTCACCTCTGTCCCCATCCCTTGGGGACAATCCCTCGCTGAGAGCCCAGCTCCTGTGAGGAGGAGGATGAGGATGGTCCCAGCGTGTCCCAGGGAGGAGGAAGATCCAGGGATGTCTCGGTGCAGAGAGGGGTGAACCCCCACAAGGGCCCTGTCCCTGTAAGCCACCCTCGTGTCCCTCCCCCAGGGTGACCCCGGTCCCAAAGGTGCTGATGGCGCTCCTGGCAAGGACGGTCTCCGAGGCCTGACCGGTCCCATCGGCCCCCCCGGCCCCGCTGGTGCTCCTGGTGACAAGGTAGGGACATCCCGCAGGGACAGACGTGTCCTGGCAGCCGCCGCCACCTCCCCGCCACAGCCCTGATCCCTTTTTCCCGTTTTCCTCCCCTTTTCCAGGGTGAAGCCGGTCCCCCCGGTCCTGCTGGTCCCACTGGTGCCCGTGGTGCTCCCGTGAGTGTCCCCCACCTTCGGTGATGGCCCTGCCATGGGTGGCCGCTCCTTGGTGGCCGTGCTGGCTGTCCCCCGCTCGTCTCACGCTGTTCCCTCCCATCTCCCTTTTCCAGGGTGACCGTGGCGAGCCCGGCCCTCCCGGTCCTGCTGGATTTGCTGGCCCCCCCGTAAGTGCGACAGCCTCGTCCCTCCCCCTAGCCCGGGGGTCCCCTCCTGCCCCCCAGGGTGGCTCTGAGCCCCCCGGGCTGACCCCGTGTCCCGTGTCCCGCAGGGCGCCGACGGCCAGCCTGGTGCTAAAGGTGAAACTGGGGATGCTGGAGCCAAGGGTGACGCCGGTCCCCCCGGCCCCGCTGGCCCCACTGGTGCTCCCGGACCTGCTGTGAGTGTCGCCCCCTCACCCCCGCCCACCGCCCGGGGTGCAGCCCCACAGCGGCTCACCCCTCTCCTCATCCTCTTCCTCCTCTTCCTCCCGCCCAGGGTGCTGTTGGTGCTCCCGGTCCCAAAGGTGCTCGCGGAAGCGCTGGACCCCCTGTGAGTATCGGTCTGGAGGGGAAGGGGGGGTTTGGGGGGCTCTGGGGACACTCCCGGCTGTGAACAGCCCAAGGAAGGGTTTGGGGGGGTTTGGGGGGCTCTGGGGACACCCCTGGCCGTGAACACCCCCGAGGTGCTTTAACTCTAGCTCTGCTCCCCCAACTCCGTGTGGCACCTCCGGCCCTGCGCCCCCAAAATCATCTGGGGGTGGCACCAGAGTGGGGTGGCTTCACCCCAGCAGGGCACAGAGCAGGAAAGGGGGGGTTACCTTTGTGCCCCCCAAATCAGCCCCCCCAGGTGGGCGCTTTCCTCTTGGTCACCAGCCCCAGGGTTCCCTGCGGTCACTCCCAGCCAGGGGATTGTCCCTGCACCTTCCAGCCCCGCTGACCCCCGCTTTCCTCCCTTCCAGGGTGCTACTGGCTTCCCTGGTGCTGCTGGAAGAGTTGGACCCCCCGGCCCCTCTGTGAGTACCCTCGGGGGGGAGATGTGGGGGGCTGGTGTTGGGGACAGGCGGCGGGAGGTGCTGGGGACACCGGACAGGAGGTGACAATGCACGAGAGGTACTGGGGACACCGGACAGGAGGTGACAATGCAGGAGAGGTGCTGGGGACACCGGACAAGAGGTGACAATGCAGGAGAGGTGCTGGGGACACGGAACAGGAGGTGACAATGCAGGAGAGGTGCTGGGGACACCGGACCAGAGGTGACAATGCACAAGAGGTACTGGGGACACTGGACAAGAGGTGACAATGCAGGAGAGGTGCTGGGGACACCGGACAGGAGGTGACAATGCACGAGAGGTACTGGGGACACCGGACAGGACGTGACAATGCACGAGAGGTACTGGGGACACTGGACAAGAGGTGACAATGCAGGAGAGGTGCTGGGGACACCAGACCAGAGGTGACAATGCAGGAGAGGTGCTGGGGACAGCGGACAGGAGATGGCACTGCATGAGAGGTGCTGGGGACAGCGGACAGGAGGTGACAATGCACGAGGTGTGCTAGGGACACCAGACAGGAGGTGACAATGCATGAGAGGTGCTGGGGACACCAGACAGGAGGTGACAATGCACGAGATGTGCTGGGGACACCAGACAGGAGATGTCACTGCATGAGAGGTGCTGGGGACAGGGGACACGAGGTGCTGGGCACCACCCAGGTGCTGCACGCGGCCGCCGTGTCCCACTTGTCCCCGGGACACCCCTGGCCGCCCTTCCCGGCCTGATGGCACCGCCTCCCCCCCGCGCAGGGAAACATCGGCCTCCCCGGCCCGCCCGGCCCCAGCGGGAAGGAAGGTGGCAAAGGACCCCGCGGTGAGACCGGCCCCGCTGGCCGCCCCGGAGAGCCCGGACCCGCCGGTCCCCCCGGTCCCCCCGGCGAGAAAGGAGCCCCCGGTGCTGACGGCCCCATCGTGAGTGACGCCCCCCCTGGCCCGACCCCGCTGCTCGTCACCCCCTGTCGCTGTGCCCTCCGTGGCGAGGGTGACCCCGGCCGCTGTCCCCGCCCTGAGGCGCTGTTTGTGTGTCCCCGCAGGGCGCTCCCGGCACGCCCGGACCCCAAGGTATCGCCGGCCAGCGCGGTGTCGTTGGTCTCCCCGGCCAGAGAGGCGAGCGCGGCTTCCCTGGGCTGCCCGGCCCCTCCGTGAGTACCGGGGGGCTCCCGGGACCCGAGGACTCTGTCACCCCCCACCCCGGGTGGGTGTCCGGCGGTGTCTGAGCCCCCCGTTGTGTCCCCCCGCAGGGTGAACCCGGCAAACAAGGTCCCTCCGGCTCTCCCGGCGAGCGCGGCCCCCCCGGCCCCATGGGCCCCCCCGGCCTGGCTGGACCCCCCGGAGAAGCCGGACGCGAGGTGAGTGACCCTGGGCCACCATCGCGGCTGGGAGGCGACCCCCGTGCTGAGGACGGGCCCGCTCAGGGCACTGGTGGGGGGCTCCGTGAGACCCCCGTGACCCCCCCGCCCCTAACGAGGGTCTCTGCTCCCCGCAGGGCGCTCCCGGTGCGGAAGGTGCCCCCGGCCGTGACGGCGCTGCTGGTCCCAAGGTGAGTGGGCTCTGAGGGGGGTGTGGGATGGGTGACGGGGTTGTGCTGGCCCGGACTGACCTCTCCTCTTCCTCCTCTTCCTCCTCTTCCTCCTCTTCCTCCTCTTCCTCCTCTTCCTCCTCTTCCTCCTCTTCCTCCTCTTCCTCCTCTTCCTCCTCTTCCTCCTCTTCCTCCTCTTCCTCCTCCTCGCAGGGTGACCGTGGTGAGACCGGCCCCGCCGGCCCCCCTGGCGCTCCCGGTGCCCCCGGTGCCCCCGGCCCCGTCGGTCCTGCTGGCAAGAACGGAGATCGTGGTGAGACCGTAAGTGACGCTCTGCCCAGAGCCCCCCTCGCACCCCCCGGGCCCGGGGACACCCCAAGAGGAGCCGGTTCTGGGGCCTGGCCCCGGGCTCGGCTCCTGCTGCTGGAAGGAGCTTCCCCAGGAAGCCAGAGGTGCCACCACCCTGCCCAGGGCGATGTCGGAGGTGCCACCGCCCCGCTCAGGGGTCCCTGAGCATCTCAGGGTGGTGCTGCCCCAAGCCAGCAGCAGCAGGAGGTGCAGGATGCTCTAACCTGTCCCCTTCTCTCCTGTCCCAGGGTCCCCAAGGTCCCGCTGGCCCCCCAGGTCCTGCTGGTGCTCGTGGTCCTGCTGTAAGTGACGTTCTCCTCTGTCCTTCTCAGCGTGGGGACAATGAGTGACCTGGACTCGGCTCAACTCATCTTCCTCCTCCTCCTCCTCCTGCAGGGTCCACAAGGTCCCCGTGGTGACAAAGGTGAAGCCGGTGAACAGGGTGACAGAGGCATGAAGGGTCACAGAGGCTTCTCCGGTCTCCAGGGCCCACCTGGTCCTCCCGTAAGTCCCGCGGGGTGGCGGCGGCCCCGGGCGGCAGCACGGGACGCTGATGTCACCTCTGATGTCGCCTCTTCTTCTCCCTCCTCGATTGTCGCAGGGCTCTCCTGGTGAACAAGGTCCTTCTGGTGCTTCTGGTCCCGCCGGTCCCCGCGTAAGTCCCGGGACGCGCTGTGACATCCGGCCACGGCTGTGGCACCGCGGGACGGGCGGGGGGCTCCCGTCGCCACCGGGTTTGCCTTGGGGACGTGGCTCGGGGCTGGAGGGGACAGCTCCTCCGGGGCTGCGAGGCCACGCTGACGCTTCTCTCCTGCCCCGCAGGGTCCTCCCGGCTCCGCTGGTGCTGCTGGCAAGGACGGGCTGAACGGGCTGCCCGGCCCCATCGGCCCCCCCGGCCCCCGCGGCCGCACCGGCGACGTCGGTCCCGTCGTACGTCCCGACCCTTCCTCCCTCCCTCCCCGAGCCGCCGCCTTCACCGCCCGCTCCTCCGTCACCATCGTCCTCCTCTCCTCCCGCAGGGTCCCCCCGGCCCCCCCGGGCCCCCCGGTCCTCCCGGCCCTCCCAGCGGCGGATTCGACTTCAGCTTCCTGCCCCAGCCGCCCCAGGAGAAGGCGCACGACGGCGGCCGCTACTACCGGGCCGATGACGCCAACGTGATGCGCGACCGCGACCTGGAGGTGGACACCACCCTCAAGAGCCTGAGCCAGCAGATCGAGAACATCCGCAGCCCCGAGGGAACCCGCAAGAACCCCGCCCGCACCTGCCGCGACCTGAAGATGTGCCACGGAGACTGGAAGAGCGGTCGGTGTCACCCCCCGGTCCCCGCTTGTCCCTCGGGGCTCTCACCCCCATCTCTGTCGCCTCTTCTGCTCCTCAGCTCTGCCCTTCTTCCACCCCCGGTTCATCCTCACCTTCCTCCTCTGTCCTGTCTCTCCTGTCTGCTGTCCCCTCCATCCTCCATTCTTCATCCTCCATTCTCCATCCTCCATCCCTCCCTCTCCCGTTTGCTCCTCTCCTTCCCCTTTTCCTGCTCCACGCTCCTCCTCCAGCTCCCTCCTTTCCCCTCCTCACCTCCCATGGCTGCTCCTCACCTTCCTCCTTCCTCCCTTCATCCTCAGCATCTCACATCCTTCGTCTCTCACCTCCCGTCCCTCACCCGTCCCTCCATCCTCTGCTCCTCAGCTCCACTCTCCATCCCCGGGGGCCGTTCCTCACCCTCATCCTTCATCCCTCCGGGTTCTTCCTCACCTGTTCCCCCCTGGATTCTCCTCACCTCCATCCTCTGCTCCTCACCTCCACTCTCCATCCCCAGGGGCCGTTCCTCACCCTCATCCTTCATCCCTCCGGGTTCTTCCTCACCTGTTCCCCCCTGGATTCTCCTCACCTCCATCCCTCTGGCTGCTCCTCACCTCCACTCTCCATCCCCTGGGGCTGTCCCTCACCCTCTCCCTTCACCCCTCCCGCCTCTTCCTGCCTCCCACCCCTCCTGCCTGCTCCTCCCCTGTTCCCTCCTGGCTGTCCCCTCCCTCTGCCACCCACCCCTGACCGCTGTCCCCGTCCCCTCAGGCGAATACTGGATCGACCCCAACCAAGGCTGCAACCTGGACGCCATCAAGGTCTTCTGCAACATGGAGACGGGCGAGACGTGCGTGTACCCGACTCAGGCGTCCATCGCCCGCAAGAACTGGTACCTCAGCAAGAACCCCAAGGAGAAGAAACACGTCTGGTTCGGCGAGACCATGAGCGACGGCTTCCAGGTGAGCTCGGGGCGGGGGGTGGTGGTCATCGGTGGCTCCGGCGTGGCCCGAGCGGCTCGGCGCTGACCATCGTCCCTTCCCGCAGTTCGAGTACGGCGGCGAGGGCTCCAACCCGGCCGACGTGGCCATCCAGCTGACCTTCCTGCGCCTCATGGCCACCGAGGCCTCGCAGAACGTCACCTACCACTGCAAGAACAGCGTGGCCTACATGGACCAGGCCAGCGGCAACCTGAAGAAGGCCCTGCTGCTGCAGGGCGCCAACGAGATCGAGATCCGCGCCGAGGGCAACAGCCGCTTCACCTACGGCGTCACCGAGGACGGCTGCACGGTGGGTGACGCGGCGGGGTGGCCGCCGAGGGGACGGGGGACGCCCCGAGGGGACGGGGGGGTGACATCGTGGTGTCCCCGCAGAGTCACACGGGAGCGTGGGGCAAGACAGTCATCGAGTACAAGACGACGAAGACCTCGCGCCTGCCCATCATCGATTTGGCTCCTATGGACGTCGGCGCTCCGGACCAGGAATTCGGCATCGACATCAGCCCCGTGTGCTTCTTGTAACCCCGGACGCCCCACGCGTGACAGGAGAGAGTAATAATAATGATAAAAATAATAATAATAATAAAAAAAAACCTACCAAAAAAAAAAAAAAAAAACCAAGCCAAAAAAAAAGGAGAAAATTTCACATGGACTTTTTTTGAATTCGTGTCGGTTTCTATCCAGCGTCTCTAAAACAACTCCGGTTGCGTGGTTGCCGTAAGAGGAAAAAAAAAAAAACCTCAAAAACCCTCCCAAAAAAAAAAAAAAAAAAAAAAAGAAGCATTCAACCCCCCTAAAAAAAAAAAAAATATGAAAAAAACCAAATAAATGACTTTTTCAAACAAAATCACCAGGAAGTGGGTTCGCTTGCTTGCCCCCCCCCTCTCATTCCTCAGCCCCGGAGATGGCAAAGCTCAGCTCCCCAAAAGGGTCCCCGGGACCCCCAGGCCCCTCCCCTGCCCCCAGCCCCTTCGCTTCTTGCATCTCATTAGAATTTTAATTTTCGCTGCGAGGAAGATGTTGAACTCCTGGTTATGATTTGCTTTTTCCCTCCTTGTTTTCCCCTCTTTCTCTCCCCTCTCCTCGTCGCTTTTTAATTTTTTTTTTATTCGGATAATGCTGATTTTGAGCTCTCTCCATTTCCTTTCGTTCTGGGTTATTTTTTTGTTACAATTTCTTTTCCCCCTCCCCTGTTTCGCTTTGTTTTGTTTCGGTTTGTTTTTTTTTGTTCGTTGTTTGTTGTTGGTTTTATTTTCATTCAGGCAGCAAAATCCAATTCGCTCCCAAGGCCACGGGGGAGCCCCCGCCGCGGAGCAGCTCCGGCCCTGCTGTGCTGACCCCTCCCAGTCCGGATGGCTACCTCACCACTCTCGGGGTGTCTCATCGTCTTTTTTTTGGTTTTTGGGGTTCTTTTTTATGTTTTTTAGCTTCGTTCGGAGCTTTTTCAGCCGTGCCGGGACTTTTCCTGCCAGGTTCAGAGCAAAGGTGCTAATTTCCCCTCCCCTCACATTCCCCGCCTCTTTTCTTCTCTCTGTCCTTCTCTTATTTTGATTTTTTTTTTTTTCCTTTGGAGGTTTCTTTCCCTCAGGATTTTTATCCTGGTTTTCGGGTTTGGTTTTTTTTTTTTAATTGTTATTTTTAAATATTCTCTTTAATTTTGGACCCGGAACACCCAACCCCGGGGCCGCCTGGTGCTACAACCTCCGAAGAGGTCTCAGCTTGGTCTGTTTTAAACTCCCCTCTATTTTATGGTTGATTTCACTCTTTTTAAAATTTTTTAACATTTTTTTTTTGCTGCTCAGCTCCACTCGGGAATTTTCCAAAGGTGCTATTCCCACTCCCCCCCTGTCCCCCCACCCTCCTCCGTCACCCCATGAGCAAATCCCGCAAGGCAAGAGCCGTAAAACTCCGAGGGGGAAAAGGAATCCAGTCGATTTTCCAGGTTGAGCAGGTGGAAGTTCAGCTCCGCTCTCATCTTCCAGCAGCTTTTTCTCCATCCATCCATCAATCCCTCCATCCATCCATCCCTCCATCCATCCATCCATCCATCCATCCATCCATCCGCGCTTCCACCCCTCCATCCCTCCCTCCATCCCCGGGCTCGGAGGGGCACGAACCCACTCCCTTCTCCGGCTCCTCCCGGGGGGGTTTGTACCTAGTCTGTATAATGTATTATAATAATTATTAATTAATTAATTAATAATTTTAAAGCTGGGTTGGTTTTTTTTTTTTTGGTTTTTTTTTGGGGGGGGGGGTTTCTTTCTCTTTCTAATTAAATTTTTTTTTTTTTTCTAAATGGATTTTTTTTTTTTCTTTCTGACTGCTGAAATAAAGGCATGTGAAATGATCCAACCAACCTCGGGCTGCTCTGCGCCGCTCTCGGGGGGCTCCGGGGGTTCGGGAGGGGGGTCCTGGGGTGGGAGGTGTTGGGAATTCCTCGTCCCCCGTCCCGCTCTCGTCCCGGCCGATCCCGCTCTGCTCCCGGCGAGTTCTGAGCTCCGCTCCCTGCCCGTCCTCCTCCTCCTCCTCCTCCTGCCCGTCCTCCTCCTCCTCCTCCTCCTCCTCCTCCTCTCCCACTCCCCCATCCCGGGATGAGGAGGGGGAGGAAGGAAAGGGGGGGATCCACCCCCCAGAGGGAGGGTTGGGATGGGTTTGGGGGGGGGCAGAGCTGCTCAGAACCCGCAGTGGAAGGGGCTTGGAGGGGGTCGGGGCCCCCTCCCCAAATGGGGACGGGGGGACGGAGGGGAGGAAGGGAGAGTTGGGGACATTGGGGGGGGGCTCAGAGTGACCCCGAAGTGGGAGAGTTGGGGACACTGGGGGGGCTCAGGGTGACACCCAAAAGGAAGAGCTGGGGACATTGGGGGGGGCTCAGCTCGTGGTGACCCCCAAAAGGGAGAGCTGGGAGTGGGGTGGGCACACACAGACGCCCCAAAATTGGGACAGGGGGGTGGGGGCTGCTCCAGTGTGGGGGTGCCCCCACTACGAGCCCCACACCCCACGCCCTTCACTGGTGACCACTCGCGGTGCCCGGGGGGGGCTGTGCCCACTCTGTCCCCACTCCGTGCCCCCTCCCCACCGCGGGGGGCACTCGGGGACCCCCCCCCAGCCCCAGCCCCCGCTCGGGCCGCGGGCCGAGCCCTGAGAGCCGCCCCTGTCCCGCTCCATCAATGGCTCCCCTTGTTCGTGCGGGGCCCCCGCGCTTCCCTCTCCCCCACCTGGCGCCGCCCCGGCCGGGGGGGCTCTCAAAGAGCCTCTTTCTTCCGAGGGGCTGGGCCGGGGGGACCCCTGGGGGGCGGCGAGGGGGTCCTGGGGGTGCCGGGAGGGATGCCCGGGTCTGAGAGGAGCGCACGGAGATTTTGGGGGCTCCGGGTGGGATCTGCCGGACGCCGACACCCAGGTGAGCTGCGGGGAGGTTTGGGGAGGGGGGCTCTGGGAGCGTGTCCCCCCCTCTGTCCCAATCCCTGTCCCCATCCCGCTCCCCTGTCCCCCCGCAGAGCTTTGGGGGGCTCACTCGGAGCCATCCCAGCCCTTATGGGGGGGGTTGAAGTCTCTGATTCGGGGCTGCGCGCCCCAAAACCCACCCGGTAAATAAAGCAGAAAAACCTCATTTCCACACTAACGATTCCATTTATGCCCAAAACTCACCCCAAAGCGGGGACACCCCAAACCCTCCGCGCAGAGCCCAGCCGGCTGATCAACCCCTCCTCCCTCCGCCGGGGTTTTGCCCCCCCAAAAACCCATCCGGAGCCCTCTGGCGTTGTCCCCGTGTCCCCTCACTGCGGGAGCAGCGGGGCGCGGGCCCCGTCGCGGGCTCCGGCCATGGGGTTGATGCGCTGGCCCGTGCGGACATTGAACATGGGCAGCGTGGAGAGCGGCCGGGGCACGTCCCGGCTCCCGGCCATGCGCCGCAGCTCGCGGCTGTCCCCAAGGATGGAGCTGTGATGGACCAGCTGGATGCTGCGGGGAAAGCGGGGAGGGGGTCAGCAGCGGGGTTCCCCCGTTCCCCCGTTGGAGGGGTCAGCACAGCCGCGGTTTGGGCTGGTGAGCCGAAATTGGGATTGTCACCCTCAAAATCTGGGCCTGCACCCCGTTATGGGGGGCTGGTCACCCTTCAGTGGGGTCTGAATGCTGTTATTGGGGTCTAAATGTTGTTATTGGGGTCTGCCCCCCCCAAATCAGGGTCTGCACCCCATTAACGGGGGCTGCTCACCCTTCAGTGGGGTCTGAATGCTGTTATTGGGGTCTGAATGCTGTTATTGGGGTCTGCCTCCCCAAATCAGGGTCTGCTCACCCTTCAGTGGGGTCTGAATGCTGTTATTGGGATCTGAATGTCGTTATTGGGGTCTGCCCCCCCAAATCGAGGTCTGTCCCCCCAAATCAGGGTCTGCTCCCCGTCACTGGGGTCTGCTCACCCTTCAGTGGGGTCTGAACGCCGTTATCGGGGTCTGCACCCCATTATCGGTGTTTGCCCACCCATCACGGCGATCTCCTCACCCTTTATTGGGGTCTGGATGACGTTATTGGGGTCTGTACCCCAAATCAAGGTCTGCACCCGGTTATCGGGGGCTGCTCCCCCTTCAGTGGGGTCTGAACGCCGTTATTGGGGTCTGTACCCCATTATCGGGGTCTGAACCCCATTATCGGGGTCTGCTCACCCACCACGGCGATCTCCCTACCCTTTATTGGGGTCTGAGCCCCAAAAGTGAGGCCTGAACCCCATCACTGGGGTCTGTGTGTCGCTATTGGGGTCTGCCCCTCATCTTTGGGGTCTCCCCCCCCCGTTCCCGGGGTGTCCCCGCTGTCGTGGGGTCCCTCAGGGGCTCTCACAGGAGCGAAGCAGCTCCGCCTGTCCCACCCCCGAGTCCGAGGGGGCTTTTGGGGGGCGCCGGGGGGTGGGGAGGGCAGGAGGGGGCTGGAGGGGCCCCTTTTGGGGTGGGGGCACCGTGACACCCCCAAGGAGCCGATTGTTCCCTGTCCCCTTCTCGTCCCCACCCCTGTCCCCTTCTCCTGCCCGTCCCTGTCCCCACGCTCGGCCACCACAAAGCCCCCCAAACCAGCCCCCCAAAGCTCAACCAGGACTCACTCAGACGTCTGCAGGTCCCGTTTCTCCCTACAAAACAGAGGAAAAAGCGAAAAAAACCCCAATAATTACGGCGAGAAGGGCTCTCACCTTCCCCGCATTGTCCCGGGGTCACAGGGGACGGGGAAGCGACACCCAGCGCGGGGTCCCCGTGGCCGGGCAGGGTTGGGGGGACCCCCCCGCCGCCCGGACTCACACTCCCTCCCTGCGGCAGCACATGAGGTGTCCCAGGAGCAGGCAGAGCAGCGCGGCCACCGCCAGCGGCACCAGCAGTGTCACCAGGAACGCGGGCAGCAGCTCCCGGGGGACAGCGGCCGTGGGGGGCTCGAAAGCGCCCCCCTCCTCCAGCACCCCCGGCCCCCACTCCGGCCCCGGCGGGCTGGGGCTGGGCCGGAGCTGCAGCTGCGGGAAGAGCGGGGGTCAGCAGGGGCTGGAGGGGCTCGGGGACCGCGGGGACGCGGGGGTCTCACCAGGGTGAGGTTGCACCAGCGGATGGAGAAGTGCGGGGCGAAGGTGTCGTAGCAGGAGGCGAGGGGACGCTGGCCCCGGTGACAGCGGGAGCGGCTCTGAGGGGACACGGCGGAGGCCAGGCACGGCGAGAAGGGGCTGTGGGAGCCCACCTGGACATAAACCCTGCGGGGTGACCCCAAAACCCACCCAGGGTGAGAAGGGGCCGTGGGAACCCACCTTCAAATGCACCTTGGGTGAAGGTGATCCCCCAAAACCCACCCTTGGGGCAGGTGACCCTAAAACTCACCCAGGGTGAGAGGGGGCTGTGGGAGCCGGCCTGAACGTAAATCTTGTGGGGTGGTGACCCCAAAACCCACCCCAACGGTGAGAAGGGACCATGGGAACCCACCTGGATGAACACCCCGTGGGAAGGTGACCCTAAAACCCACCCCACGGTGAGAGGGGGTTCTGGGAGCCCAGCTGGACATAAACCCTGTGGGGTGACCCCAAAACCCACCCACGGTGAGAAGAGGCCATGAGAACCCACCTTCAACTCCATCTCGGGTGGAGGTGACCCCCAAACCCCCCCCCCGTGCTGAGAAGACCCCGCAGGAGCCACCCTCACCTCCACCCTTCACACCTGAGAGGCACAGGTGACCCCAAAACCCCCGAGGGTGTGGCCGGGACCACCCCCAGCCCTGCCCGTACCCCTCCCTGCGCCCCTCGATGGGCAGCGGGACGCGGCCACCGCGGTCCAGGGCGGAGGTGACATTGGTGACGTGCAGGTCCCCGCGCTGCCACACCCCGGCCGAGGCCTGCAGGAACATCTCCCGCGCCGCCTCCGGCAGCAGCTCCTCCACGTTCCTGTTCCCCACCAGGAACTCGGCCTGGAACGGCGCGTCCCCACCTGCGGGGACAGGTGGCACCCGTGGGGACACGCCTGGGGACATGCCGGGGTCGTCGCCGGTGGTTTTGGGGTGCTCAGGTCTTACCTGGGGCGGGGGTGACGCTGATGAGGAGGCGCTGGGACACGGTGGTGAAGGTGTGGCGGTTGTAGGCCAGCACCTGCAGGGACAGCGGGGACACCTGGGACGGGCCACCCCTGTCCCTGTGTCACCTCAAAACTGCGGGGGGCCGTACCTGGACACTGTGGGTGCCCAGCTCAGAGTGACCACACCTGGACACTGTGGGTGCCCAGCACAGAGTGACCACACCTGGACACTGTGAGTGCCCAGTTCAGAGTGGCCGTACCTGGACACTGTGGGTGCCCAGCTCGGGGGGCAGGTGGCCGTACCTGGACACTGTGGGTGCCCAGCTCGGGGGTCAGGTGGCCGTACCTGGACACTGTGGGTGCCCATCTCAGGGGTCAGGTGGCCGTACCTGGACACTGTGGGTGCCCATCTCAGGGGTCAGGTGGCCGTACCTGGACACTGTGGGTGCCCAGCTCGGGGGTCAGGTGGCCGTACCTGGACACTGTGGGTGCCCAGCTCGGGGGGCAGGTGGCCGTACCTGGACACTGTGGGTGCCCAGCTCGGGGGGCAGGTGGCCGTACCTGGACACTGTGAGTGCCCAGCTCGGGGGCCAGCGGGCAGCCGTACAGGAAGCCGGGCTGGCCGGGGTCCCTCTGGACGAAGCGCAGCCACCTGGGCAGGTCCGGGCGGTCCCACAGGTGGGCACGGAAGGTCACAGGGGCTGCGGGGACACGCGGGGCGTGGGGACGGGCACTGCCAGCTGTGCCCCCCCTGCCCGGAGAGCCCCACCCTGTCCCCAGGAGGGAACGGGGATCGTCCCTGGGGGGGCTGCGCCCCTTCTTGAGCTGAGACCCCAAACGGAGGGGACCCCTCATGGAGGGACCCCCAGGGCAGTGGGGCAGGGCTGGGGGACCCCAAATGGGTGGGGGATGGATGGACAGATGGACAGATGGACAGATGGACAGATGGACAGATGGACGGACAGATGGCGCAGCTGGGGTGACAATTGCCCAGTGCCCCCCTTCAGCATCCGCAGCCCCCCATCCTGGCCCTCACCATCATCATCCTCGCTCCCAGAGAAGGCCTCCAGGAACAGCTCCCGCTCCAGCTCGTGCACGAAGATGGCTCCGGTCTCGGCGGAGAGGCGGAGGTCGGGGAGGACGCGGTGCTCGGCGACAGCGGCAGGGGACACCGCCAGGGCCAGGGCTGCGGCCACACGCGGGGCTGGAGCCGGGGCTGGCACCGCGGCCCCTCCCTGGCTCAGCTCCCCCAGTGCCCAGAGACCCCCGGGACACCCAGAGGGGCAGGAAAGTGTCCCTGCAGTGCCAGGTGGTGTCCCCGCAGTGCCAGGTGTCCCCGCAGTGCCAGGTGTCCCCAGGCAGAGCAGGAGGAGGTTCAGGAGGGGTTGGGGACACGGACAGGACTGGAATGGGAACAAGGATGGGGACAGGACTGGGGACAAGGACAGGATGAGCCCCGCACCTCCCTCGCCCTGGCCGTCACACGAAAGTCCCACTCATTGTCCCCCACCCTGTCCCCAACCCTGCTGGCACTGGGGACACGGTGGCTTTTTTTAGCTCCGTCACGTCCCAGCCCCGTCCTGCCCCGTCCTGCCCCACTCGCACCCCCTGTGTCCCCCCCAACTCCGGGGTCCCCCTGTCCCCTCCCTGCTGGGGATCCCCCGGGCCCGGCCGTGTCCCCCGGGGGGTGACAGGGCTGTCACTCGCCTGCCAGCGCCCAGAGCCGGAGCAGCGCGGGGCCCTCCATGTTCCCGGTCGGGAACGGGGCCAGCGCTGATTGACGGAGGCAGCGGGGCCGGGGGGGCCCTCGGGGGGGTCCCACAGGGGACACCCCTGCACCGCCACCTCCTGTCACCGAGCCGCGCAGCTCCGGGACTGCCCCCGTGCCCCCCGGAGGTGTCCCCAGGGGGGGCTTGTGCCGGTGTCCCCGCTCAGGGGTAGCGGGGCGGCGGTGGGGGGACACTTGGGGACACTTGGGGACAGCTGAAGCCCCCCCCGCCCCGGCATGGTCACGGGCGGGACGGGAACACGCGTGTGCGCAGCCGGGGGCGGACACGGCGCTGCGTGGGGACGGCGACACGAGCGGAGGGCGCGGGGACAGCGGGGGGTGGCAGCCACGGGGACAGCGGGGGGGGCGGGGGGGAGGGGGCAGCGGCGGAAGGGGAGGGGGAGGGGAGGGGAGGGGTGGTCGTGGGGGGGCCGCCCCCCGTGTCGCGTCACGGCTCGTCACGCACAAAGGGCCGGGAGATGCCTTGGGTGACACGGGGAGGGGACAATCACAAACCGCAGGGTCCTGCTGCCCGCCCACCCCCCCACCCCGACATTGGGGACCGGGGGTGTCCCCACCGTGTCCCCCCTCCCTCCCCAACACGGCCACAGGGGTCGGGTCTTCCCCCCTCAACCCAAAAACCCCGAATACTCCCCCAAAAAAACATCCCCCGGCCGTGCAGAAAGGGGGGGCTGCACTGTACCCCCAGTCCCGGCCCCCCTGTGGCAGTGTCCCCTCCTGTCACCACGGAGTGGCACCGCCAGGGGTGTGCCGCACCCCCAGGAGGGACAGAGGGGGACAGGGAGTAAATGGGGGGGTCCTGTGGGGACACCCCGGGACAGCCGGAGCTGGGGGGGCTTTGGGAGGGGGCGTGGGGAGCTCCCGGGGAGGGGGAGCGGGGGACATGGGGACAAAACTGAGGGGACACCGGGACAGGAGCGGGGAGACGCGGGGACAGACCCGGAAGGGACACAGGGACAGGATGGGGGGACAGGGGTACAAACTGGGGGGGACACGGGGATGACGCGGGGGGGATGAGGGTACAAACAGGGGGGGATACGGGGACAGGATGGGGGGGACATGGGGACAGGATGGGGACAGAATGGGGGGACACAGGGACAGGAGGGGGGACATGGGGACAAACTCGGGGGAATGTGAGGGAAGGATGGGGGAAGGTCTGGGGACAGGATGAGGGGGGGATGGAGGGACAGGTCCAGGGGGGGTGGGTACAAAACCGGGGGGTGCAGGGACGAGACTGAGGGGACACGGGGACAGAGCTGGGGCAGAGACGGGGACAGACTGGGGGGGTGGGGAGCGGGGGGGGGGGGGAGACGGACAGAGCTCGGGGAGCCATGGGGACACATCTGGGGAGGGGGACACGGAGACAGAGCCGGAGGGGGCCGTGGGGACAGAACCCGGGGGATGGGGGGGGACACGCGGGGACAGAAGCGGGGGACACACGGGGACAGAGCCGGGGGGTGGCACCAGCGGCCGAGCCGGCGCGGGGGGGGCCCCACACTGCACAGCGCGGCTGCCGGGGGGGGCCCCGCCGCAGGGAGGGGACCCCGGTGCGGGCGCGGGGAGGGGACCGAGGGGACGCGCGGGGGGTCCCCATGGCCGGGCTGCGGCGGCGGCGGCGGCGCTGAGGCCGAAGCGCGGCCGAGGAAGAGGAAGAGCGAGCGCTGCTCAGACCCAGAGGGCTCTGCGGGCAGCGGGGCGGGCAGAGCGCGGCGGCGGCGGCGGCGGCGGCGGCTCCATCACCGGCGCGCAGAAAGGGGAAGAGGAGGAGGAGGAGGAGGAGGAAGGAAGGAAGGCAGGAAGGAAGGAAGAAGCGCCGCGGCCGAGGGGCCCGCGGGATGGCCATGGCCTGACCGGGCCGGGGCAGCGCTGCCCCCCGGCACAGCCCCCCGGCACAGCCCCCCGCCCATGGCGCGGTAGCGGGCGCGGGGCCCGGGGGCAGCGGCGGCGGCGGCGGTGGCGGCGGCGAGCGATGCGGGAGCCGGGACCATGCTGAGGACCGAGGCCGGCGGGGCCGGGGGGTCCCCCTCGGCCGGGGGCGCGGCGGGGGCCGGGGGGCTGCGCAGCGCGTCCCCGCACCGGAACGCCTACGAGGCCACCATCCAGGCCCTGGCGCCCACAAAGGAGGCCGACGGCGAGGACGGCAAGAAGAGCCGCGGCAAGAAGTATGGCTCCAACGTGCATCGGATCAAGAACATGTTCCTGCAGATGGGGACGGCGCCCGGCCCCGAGGGCGCCTGCGACCTGGCCAAGGCCAAGGAGAAGCCGGTGCGCCTGTCCCTGCCCCGCGCCGGCAGCCTGGGCGACAGCGTGGACCAGGGCAGCCTCCTCAAGCTGGGCACCAGCGTCTCGGAGCGCGTCAGCCGCTTCGACTCCAAGCCCGACAAACCCTTCTCCAAGCTGCAGGAGACCCGCAAGATCTTCGAGAGGAGCCCGCAGGAGAAGGCCACCACCACCAAGCTGCTGTTGCGCAAGGAGCGCGCCGGCTTCCAGGACCGCAAGCTGGACGTGGTGGTGAGGTTCAACGGCAGCACCGAGTCGCTGGACAAGCTGGACGCCGACGCCGTGTCGCCCACCGTGAGCCAGCTCAGCGCCGTCTTCGAGAAGGCCGACCTGAGGAACAACCTGCACAAGGCGCAGGGCAGGGCGGCCGCGCCGCTCAACGCCAAGGTGGTGGCCAAGCGGCCGAGGGTCTTCGCGCCCGGCACCGAGCCCGCTCGCCCGGGCGATGGCCACGCCGCTCCGGCCCGAGCCCGGCCGCCGGACGAGGAGAAGGCGGCGGGGAAGAGCGGGAGGCCGGCGGAGAAGGAGGCGGCGGCGGCGGCGGCCGCGCCGAGGGTGCAGGAGGTGTGCAAGATCAAGCCCGTGGAGGTGGAGGAGAGCGGAGAAGGCGAGGAGGAGGATGAGGAGGAGGAGGCGGCCGCGGCGGGTGAAGCGGTGCCCGCGCCCCAACCGGCCAAAGGGGACGAGGGTCCGGCGGCCGCAGCCCCCCGGCTGGACGGGGGCTCGGGGGTGGCCGCGGGCGAGGAGGGCGTCAAGGGCGAGCGGGCGGAGGAGGGCGATGGCTCCGACGAGGCCAAGAAGGAGGATTTCTCCGAGGCCGACCTGGTGGACATAAGTGCCTACAGCGGGCTCGGGGAGGACTCGGGGGGCAGCGGGCTGGAGGAGGAGGATGAGGCCGAAGGGCTGTACGAGCCCGAGTCGGGCTGCGTGGAGATCCCGGGGCTCTCCGAGGAAGAGGAGCCCGTCCCCAACCGCAAGATCCAGTTCAGCACGGCCCCCATCCAGGTGAGCCTGGCTGGGCGTGGGGGCGGCTGGGGAGGGATGGAGGGCACCCAGGGTGAGGGGAGAGGGGTTCCAGGGTGAGGGGCACCCAAAATGAGGGGTTCCAGGGTGAGGGGCACCCAAAATGAGGGGTACCAGGGTGAGGGGCACCCCAGGGTGAGGGGCAGCCCAGACTGGGGTGTGCGGGCCCCAAAAAATCACCCCTTTGGCAGGGACAGAAAAAGGGGCTGGGGCTCCGTGTCACCATCCCTGTGGGGCATGAATTCCTGCCTGTCCCTGTCCCTGTCCCTGTGCTGGGGGAAGCAGGGCCTGGGCCTTGCTAATGAGCTGTTAATGAAGGGCCGTGCCTGGATAGGGGATGTCCCCTAAATTAGGGACGCCCCAGGGCCGGTGTGATGGGGACAGGTGACACTGGCACCCGCTGCGGTGGCCCAGGCCCAGCAGCCAGTGCCAAACCCCCCGTGGTGCCCGGGCCGGGCCAAAACCGCTCCGTATTTTGGGTGGGGATGCCCGAAATGCCCCGGAGCGAGGAGCCGGGGGCCGGCGCTCGGCCCTGGGCATCCCTCGGGGCCGGGGCTCCTCCAGCCCGGGCGACAAGGTGGCCGTGACGGGGATGTGCCACCACCCCGTGTGCCCAACCCGGTGCCCAGGACGGTTTCGGGAAGTGGAGGCAGAGGAGGAAGGGGAGGAAGGGGAGGAAGGAAGGGGAAGTGCCTCGGCAGCGTGGCCGGGTGGGCGGCAGCACCCCCCGCTCCCGGCAGGGATCCTGCGGGGTTCGGGGTCTCCGCCCGGGATTTGGGGGGGATCTAAAGGGGACGCGCAGCTATTTTTGGGGTGTTCCCTCCCGCCCGGATCCCCCCGACCGCAGGAGCAGCGGTTGCTTTGTGCCGGAGCCGCGTTATTTTTAGAGCCCGGCCTATATTCTGGCTCTGAGTCAGAGCGGGTGGGTGGCCCCACCTGGGACGGGGGGACAGCCACCGCCGTGGCCCGGACAGGGGACAGTGGTGGCCGTGAGCTGGGGGGGCTGCGCGCCGGGGGGGGGCCTCGGTCCCGGGGGATGCAGCGAGCCCGGCCCTGGGGAAGGAGCCCTGGCCGTGGAGGGGATTTTGGGGTGCTCACCCCATGGATGGGATTTGGGGTGCTCTGCTCACCCCATGAACGGGGATTTGGGATGCTCTGCTCTTCCCATGGAAGGGATTTTGGAGTGCTCACCTTACCCCATAGATGGGGATTTTGGGGTGATCTACTCACCCCATGGATGGGGTTTTGGGATGCTCTGCTCACCCCATGGATGGGGGTTTTGGAGTGCTCACCTTACCCCATAGATGGGGATTTTGGGGTGCTCTGCTCACCCCATGGATGGAGGGTTTGGGATGCTCTACTCTTCCCATGGATGGAGGTTTTGGGGTGTTCAGCCCACACCATGGATGGGGGTTTTGGGATGCTCTACTCTTCCCATGGATGGGATTTTGGGATGCTCTACTCTTCCCATGGATGGGATTTTGGGATGCTCTGCTCACCCCATGGATGGGGGTTTTGGGGTGCTCTGCTCACCCCATGGATGGAGGGTTTGGGATGCTCTACTCTTCCCATGGATGGGATTTTGGGGTGCTCTGCTCACCCCAAAGCCTCTCAGCTGGGAGGGGTACAGACACGTGTGGGGGTGTCAGAGCACCCCAGACCCTGCCCGGGTGATGCTGAGCCCCCCAAACCCGCTGGGGGGGGGGGGGTGTGTGACATTGGGGACCCCCCGCCCAGCCCAACACTGGGGACACATTCCAGCCTGGACCCCCCTCCAGGCCCCCCCCACCTCCCAAATCCCCCAGGACCTGGGGACAGCGTGGGACAAGCAGGGGACCCCCACAGGGACTTCCTGTGGACAGGGGGACATCGGAGTGTCCCCCGCCCTGCTCCTGCCTGTCACCCCTGGGTGCCACTCGGGTGTGTCCTGCCCGTCCGTGGGTGTCACCGGGCTTTGTCCCCTGACACTCATCCCTAATTCCCTTTGTGGCCAGGCTTTATCCCGTGTGTTATCCCTAATCCACGGCTCCGGCGGCACCGAGGGGCCGGGGCCCCTCCGGGGACATCTGCCAGCCCCTCCCCGACAGCCCCCGGGGAGCAGGGAATGCCACCAGCCTGGGGACAGCGGCCTGGTGGCGCCTGCCAGCTCGGCCAGGGAGGGTTTGGGGGTGCCCCACAACGGGGGGCAGCACCCCCAGGGCTGTGAGAGGTGTCCCATCCTTCCTTCCTTCCTTCTGGAATTCCTTCCTGAATTCCTTCTGGAATTCCTTCCTTCCTTCCTGAATTCCTGAATTCCTGAATTCCTGAATTCCCGAATTCCCGAATTCTTTCCAGAATTCTTTCCAGAATTCTTTCCAGAATTCCTTCCTTCCAGAATTAATTTCTTAATTCCAGAATTCCTTCCTTCCATAATTCCTTCCCAAATTCTTTCCAGAATTTATCCCCCAATTCCTTCCAGAATTCCAGAATTCTTTCTTTCCTTGCAGAATTCCTCCCAGAACTCCTTCCCCAATTCCTTCCAGAATTCATTACTTCCCGAATTCCTTCCCGAATTCCTTCCAGAATTCATTCCTTCCCGAATTCCTTCCAGAATTCCTTCCAGAATTCCAGAATTCCTTCCCGAATTCCTTCCCGAATTCCTTCCCCCCTTTTCCCATCCCTCCAATCCCTCCATCCTCCCACGGGCTCCAGCCACCGTCCCCTCTCCCCTCACCCCATTTGGGCACCCCCTGGGACAGGGATTCTCGGGGCTCCCCTGGGCTCAGTCCCACCCCAGCATTCCCGGGGGATTCCCGGGGGTTTCCCGGGGTGTTCCCATGGGATTCCTGAGCCCCCCTCGCCCCCCAGGTGTTCAGCACTTATTCCAACGAGGATTACGACCGCCGCAATGAGGACGTGGATCCCATGGCGGCCTCGGCCGAGTACGAGCTGGAGAAGCGCGTGGAGAGGCTCGACCTCTTCCCCGTGGAGCTGGAGAAAGGTGGGTCCTGCCCCCCAGACCCCCCCTGAGCCCCCCCCGGGGGTGCCACCCCGCCAGGACACGGCCCTGTGTCCCCGCAGACTCCGAAGGGCTCGGGATCAGCATCATCGGGATGGGCGCGGGGGCCGACATGGGCCTGGAGAAGCTCGGGATCTTCGTCAAGACCGTGACGGAAGGGGGGGCAGCGCACCGGGACGGCAGGTGAGGACAGGGACAGTCCCTGGGTGGGTGGGGACAGTCCCTGGGTGGGTGGGGACAGCTCCTGGGTGGGTGGGGACAGCTCCCGGGATGGGTGGGGACAGCTCCCAGTACGGTTAGGGACAGTCCTCGGGATGGCTGGGGACAGTCCCTGGTATAGCTGGCGACAATCCCCGGGATGGGTGGAGACAGTTCCCGGGATGGGTGGGGACAGCTCCCAGTACGGTTGGGGACAGCTCCTGGGGACAGTCCTTGGGGACAATCCCCGGTACAGCTGGGGACAATCCCCAGGATGGCTGGGGACAGTCCCCGGGATGGCTGGGGACAATCCCCGGGACGGTTGGGGACAGCCCCTGGGGACAATCCCCGGTACAGCTGGGGACAGCCCCGGGATGGCTGGGGACAGCCCCTGGGGACAATTCCCGGTACAGCTGGGGACAGCCCCCGGGACGGTTGGGGACAGCCCCTGGGGACAATCCCCGGTACACCTGGCATGGGTTGGCAGCAGCACCAGGAGCCGCAGGTGCTCAGCTGTGCCCTGCAGCAGGAACAGGAGCTGCCCGCTGCTCCTGCTGTGCCCCGGAGCTGCCGAGGGGCTGTGACCGTGCCCTTGTCCCTGTCCCTGTCCCCAGGATCCAGGTGAATGACCTGATCGTGGAGGTGGACGGCACCAGCCTGGTGGGGGTCACGCAGAGCTTCGCCGCCTCCGTGCTCCGCAACACCAAGGGCCGCGTCCGGTACGAGCCGGGCCCTGGGGAGGGGGCGTGGGGAGCCCCGAGACCCCCCCAGGCCGGCCTGAGCCCCCTGCCGCACAGCCTGTCCCCAGAGTCCCCCGTGTCCCCCCAGAGTGTCGCCGTGGTGCCCTCCAAACTGGTCTCAGCTCATCCCCAGCCCCTACAGCGCCCCCGGAGTCGCCGCTCCCAGGAGAGCTTCAGGGATGTCCCCTGGCTGTGTCCCCAGGGTGTCACCTGGTTGTGTCCCCTGGAGTGTCCCTGTGCCCCCTGGATGTCCCCTGGGGTGTCCCTGTGCTCCCTGAGTGTCCCCTGACTGTGTCCCCTGGCGTGTCCCTGTCCCTTCGGGCGTGTTCCTGTCCCCTCTGGGTGTCCCTGTCTCCCCTGGCGTGTCCCTGTCCCCCCTGGTGTGTCCCTCTACCCCCTGGATGTCCCCTGGCAGTGCCCTCTGGGTGTCCCTGTCCCCCCTGGGGTGTCCCCTGGCAGTGCCCTCTGGGTGTCCCTGTCCCCCCTGGCGTGTCCCTGTCCCCCTGGGGTGTCCCCTGGCGGTGCTCCCGGCTGTCCCCCGTCCCCCCCTGACCCGCGGGGCCCCGCAGGTTCCTGATCGGGCGGGAGAAGCCGGGCGAGCAGAGCGAGGTGGCGCAGCTGATCCAGCAGACGCTGGAGCAGGAGCGCTGGCAGCGGGAGATGATGGAGCAGCGCTACTCGCAGTACACCGAGGACGACGAGGAGGTGACCGAGGGGACACGGGGCTGGGGGAGGGCGGGTGGCACTGCGGGGACAACCCCCCGCCCCCAGGAGGTGCCAACGCCGTGCCCGTGCCCGCCGCAGACCGGGGAATACGCCACGGACGAGGAGGAGGAGATGAGCCCCATGTTCCCCAGCGGGGAGATGGCCATCGAGGTGTTCGAGCTGGCCGAGAACGAGGACACGCTGTCCCCCGTGGAGATGGACCCCGAGAAGCTCGTGCACAAGTTCAAGGAGGTGGGGAGGGGCTGGGGAAGGGGAAGGGCAGGGGGGGCTCCCCCGGGGGGCTGCGCCCACCCCGTGCCCACCGCGGCTCTCCCACAGCTCCAGATCAAACACGCCGTGACCGAGGCTGAGATCCAGCAGCTCAAGAGGAAGGTGAGGGGGGGTCCGGGGGTGGGGGGACACGGGGACAGCCGCCCTGGCACCCTGAATGTCCCCCTGCACCTGCCCTGCATGGGTCATTCCATGTCCTGCCATGTCCTGCCTGTCACCTGGCTGTGACATGTCCCATTCCCCTGGCTGTGCCATCCCCATCCCCTGCCTGTGCCATCCCCATTTATGGGCCATTCTTGAATTTTTTTGGGATATTTTTTTCGCCATTTTTGGGTCATTTTGGGGCCATTTTGGGGTCATTTTCCGGGTTATTTTGGGTCATTTTTCGGGCCATTTTTGGGCTTTTTTTGGGTCATTTTTGGGCCACTTTTTGGTCCGTTTTGGGGCCATTTTGGGGCTATTTTTGGGCTATATTTGGGCCATTTTTGGGTCATTTTCTGGGCCATTTTGGGGCCATTTTGGGTCATCCTGTTCCCTGCCTTTGCCATCCCCATCCCCTGCCTGTACCACATCCCACCCCATTCCCTGTCCGTGCTACTCCCCTCGGTGACACCGCTGTCCCCCAGCTGCAGTGCCTGGAGCAGGAGAAGGCGCGCTGGAGGGCCGAGAAGGCCCAGCTGGAGCAGAGCGTGGAGGAGAACAAGGAGCGCATGGAGAAGCTGGAGGGGTACTGGATGGAGGCGCAGAACCTGTGCCAGGCCGTGGACGAGCACCTCAAGGAGACGCAGGCCCAGTACCAGACCCTGGAGCGCAAGTACAGCAAGGCCAAGCGGCTCATCAAGGAGTACCAGCAGAAGTGAGGGCAGCTCCCGGTGTCCCCTCGGCGAGGGATCTGTCCCCAGAGTGTCCCATCCCCCCGGGCACCCCTGTCCCTGTCACTGGGCTGAGCCGTCCCCTGGCCGTGGGTCCATCCCTTGGCTGTGGGTCCATCCTTTGTCCCTGTGTCCATCCCTTATCCGTGGGTCTGTCCCTTGTCCGTGGGTCTGTCCCTTGTCCGTGGGTCTGTCCCTTGTCCGTGGGTCCATCCCCTGTCCCTGTGTCCATCCCCTGTCCCTGTGTCCATCCCTTGTCCGTGGGTCTGTCCCTTGTCTGTGGGTCTGTCCCTTGTCCGTGGGTCCATCCCCTGTCCCTGTGTCCATCCCCTGTCCCTGTGTCCATCCCCTGTCCTTGTGTCCATCCCCTGTCCCTGTGTCCATCCCCTGTCCTTGTGTCCATCCCCTGTCCCTGTGTCCATCCCCTGTTCCTGTGTCCATCTCCTGTCCCTGTGTCCATCCCCTGTCCCTGTGTCCATCCCCTGTCCCTGTGTCCATCCCCTGGCCACCGGATCCTCCCCAGGCACCCGCTGTCCCTGTCCCCTTGGTGTGGAACCCCTCCAGGGGCTCTGACCCCTCTGTCCCTGGGCAGTGACCGTCCTTCGGACAGGGCCACACCCCTGAGGTGCCAGATCCTTCCTGGGCACCCTCTGGCTCCAGGCACAGACATTCCCTGGGCGTGGGCTCACCCCTGGGAATCCCAAATCCATCCTGGGAGGGACCTTCCCATTGACTCAGACCCATCCCTGGGCCACCAAACCCTTCTGGGCACCCTTGGTCCACCGGCTGGGACCTTCCCCTTGGCACAGATCCATCAAGGCCGGGTCGGACAGGGCCAGGAGTGCCCTGGGACAGGGAAGGTGTCCCTGGCTCCATGGATGAGCTCTGAGCTCCCTCCCAACCCAAACCATTCCAGGATCCCATGATCCCTGGGGCTCCAGCTCCTTCCTGGGCGTGGCCCATCCTCTGGGACATCCCTGGTCACCACCACCCCACCGATTACCCTGTCACCCAACCGCCCCCGGGATGTCCCCTGGCTGCGGGGACAGTCACCCAACCCCCGCGGTGTCCCCGCAGGGAGATCGAGTTCCTGAAGAAGGAGACGGCGCAGCGGCGGGTGCTGGAGGAGTCGGAGCTGGCGCACAAGGAGGAGATGGAGAAGCTGCAGGAGAAGGTGGGCACGGGGCGCCGGGACGCGGGATGTCCCTGACCCCCCGGCCACGCCGCTGCCGCCAGCGCTGGACCCCGGCCACCGGACCCCGCCGGGCGGCCCCGGAGCCGCGTGGGGCACGGGCTCCCTCCGGACTGAGCCACGGATCCCTCCGAGCCGGAGCGCGGGGGATCCGCTCCCACCGGACCCTGCTCCCGCCTCGCATCGCTCGGGATCTGCCCGGGATCTGCCCGGGATCTGCCCGGGATCTGCCCGGGATCTGCCGGGGCGCCCCGAGCCTCCTGCCGGCCCTGGATCCCGCTCTGGATCGTGGCGGATCCGCACGGGGTGCTGCTCTGGGGGTGACATCCCCTGAGGGAGCCGCAGGGATCTCCCGAGGGGTGACAGTCCCTGAGGGAGCCGCAGGGATCTCCCGAGGGGTGACAGTCCCTGAGGGAGCCGCAGGGATCTCCCGAGGGGTGACATTCCCTAAGGGAGTCACAGGGATCTCCTGGATGGTGACATTCCCTAAGGGAGCCACAGGGATCTCCTGGATGGTGACATCCCCTGAGGGAGCCACAGGGATCTCCTGGATGGTGACATTCCCTAAGGGAGCCACAGGGATCTCCTGGATGGTGACATTCCCTGAGGGAGCCACAGGGATCTCCCGAGGGGTGACAGTCCCTGAGGGAGTCACAGGGATCTCCTGGATGGTGACATTCCCTGAGGGAGCCGCAGGGATCCCGGGGGGCGATCCCGGCTCCGCGCGTGTGGGATCCGCGGTGATCCCGGTGTCCGGCGCTCCCGTTGGGATCCGATCCCATGCTGGTCATGCTGGATCCCCCAACGGGCCCCGCGGGTTCTGGGCCAGCCCCGGGGCCACCGGCTCCCGAAGGATCCCGAAGGATCCCGAAGGATCCCAAAGGATCCCAGCCAGGGCGTCGCGGCCGGGGGGCACCAGGGCACAGCGGGGACGTCCCCAACACCCGGCAGAGCCACCTCCATCACCCCCAGAATGTCCCCTGGCATCCCACAGAGACTCACCCGGCACCTGCCTGCAGCCCCCTCCCCATCCCAGCCCATCCCTGTGCCCCCCGCGTGTGTCCCCAGTCACCCCTGTGCCCCCAGTGTGTGTCCCCCCAGTCACCCCTGTGTCCCCACCCCCCTCTCAGTGCCCCGTCCCTGTGTCCCCAACCCCCCGTGTTCCCTGTCCCCCTGTCCCATCTGTCCCTCCTGTCCCCCCTGTGCCACGTCCTGCCCTCCACCCCTCGTGTCCCCCCCTTGTCCCATGCGTCCCCCCCAGTCCCGTCCCTCCATCTCCATGTCCCCATCGCTGTGTCCCCCCTGCCCATCACCCGTCCCCTCCCGTGTCCCCGTGTCCCCCCCTGCCTGTCACATGTCCCCATCCGTGTGCCCCCCATCTGTCACATCCGTGTCCCCCCCACCCATCACCCATCCCCACCCGTGTCCCCGTGTCCCCCGCCACCCCGGTGTGTCCCCCCCGGCCCCCCCCCGGCTGAGACCTGTCCCCTTTGCTGTTTTTCAGATCTCCGAACTGGAGGCCAAGCTGCAGACTTTGAAAAATTCCAACCCGACCTAAACCGCCCTCAAAACCCGCAGCGGTTCCGGGCTGGGGGGGGCCCCTCTTCCCTCCCCCCCCCGGCCCCGCCCCCTCCCCTCCCCCAGCCCTTCCCCAGCGGGGAGGGGCCGCGACCCCGCCAAGGCCTCCTGGTGCCCCCCACCCCCCCAGGGGCACAGACAGCGGGGAGGGGACAGGGGGACAGAGGGGGGGGACACCCCGCGTTCGTGTCCCCCCCGCGTTCGTGTCCGTGTCCAGTGTGAGTCTCGTGGTGACGTCATGGCCCCG
Source organism: Eopsaltria australis (assembly GCA_034509425.1). Taxonomy (NCBI): domain Eukaryota; kingdom Metazoa; phylum Chordata; class Aves; order Passeriformes; family Petroicidae; genus Eopsaltria; species Eopsaltria australis. The sequence continues at coordinate 12,887 of JAVTVJ010002809.1, read as the reverse complement.
CGGGGGGGGGGCGCGGCCCCCCCCCAGGCCTCCCCCTCCCCTCGACGTGACCCCCCCGTGACCCCGGACACGCGGTTGGACTCTGGGGAGGGGACACAGGACGATGTCCCCCCGCCCCCAATGTGAGCCACGCTGGGGAGCGGAAAAGGGGGAGGGGGACACTGGAAGCGCCCCCAGACCCAGCTCCTGCTCTTGGGACTCGCCGGGGGGGCCCTGCGGCCTCGCCCCCCCCCCCACGGACTGACCCCCACATGGAGGGGACCACCCCGGGACCATCGCCATGGGGGGGACACCGCGAGTGTCCCCTCCTCCCCCTCAGTGCCACCATCGCCGGGCGCAGGGGGGGGACCCCTGAGCCTTTGCCAAGCCCCCCAGAGGGATGGGGGGGCACCAGCCCCACTGCCCCCCCCCCCCCCGGGCATGGGGGGCTGCCCGGGGCCCCCGCCCCGCTATTTCCCCCCCCCCAGCCGCGGGGCTTTCGCCTTCCCTGGGCGGGGGGGGACACACGGGGGTCCCTCCGGGGTGGGGGCGATGCTCCCACCCCCTCACCTGTAAATACCCCCCCTCCCCCCCAAAAAAAAATCACAGCATTTCTCTGGGGCTGGGACACCCCCCGCCCCCCGCCACCTCCGGCCACCCCCAGCCGGGCCGGGGGGGTCCCACACCCTCGCGCCGGGGGGGGGAACCCCTTTATTTTTCATTTCTATTTTGCCCCCCCCTCGCCCCCGAGTCTCCGACAGTAACTGGATGTGGGGGCAACTGGGAGCCGGCGCTGGTTTAAACTGGGAAGGGGAGGCGGGGGGAGGGGGGGGCCGCGCGGGGCTGGGGGGGTGGGGGCGGGGCTGGGGGTCCGACTGGACTGGAGCCACTCGGGGAGGGGGGAGGGGGCTATTTAAGGGGGGGGCCGGGGGTATTTAATCTCACACGTGTACCTGTGGGTGTATATACTATATATAATGTACCTATGTACGCACCGCTGCCGCTGCGCCGCCGCCCCCCGAGCCGCCCCCCGCCCCATAAACCTGGCCTCGGCCTCCCCGGCCCCCCCCGCCTCCTGCTGCCGGGGGGCACTGGGGGCACTGGGGGGAATGGGGAGGATTGGGAATCATTTGGGGTCACGGCAAGGAGTGGGAAGTGGGGACACTGGGGAGGATGGGAAGAATTGGGGGCACTGAGGGACTGGGGCGGATGAGGGACACTGGGAAGGATGGGGACACTGAGGGGACACTGGGAAGGATGGGGACACTGCGAAGGATGGGGACACTGAGGGGACACTGAGGAAGATGGGGGGACACTCGGACAGATTAGGGACACTAGGGGTGAGGATAGAGGACACTGAGAGAGGATGGGACCCACTGAGGGGGAACACTGAGGAAGATGGGGGACACTGGGAAGGATGGGGACACTGAGGAGGATGGAGGATGGGGGACACTGGGGAGGATAGGGACACTGAGGGGACACTGAGGAGGATGAGGGACACTGAGGGGACCGAGGATGATGTGGGACACTGGGGAGGATGAGAAGAACTGGGGACATTTGGGGACACTGGAGGCACTGAGGAGGACGGGGACACAGCGGAGGATGAGAAGAATTGGGGGGACTGAGGCGGATGGGGGACACTGAGGGGACATCGAGGAGGATGGGGACACTGGGGAGGATGGGGACACGTGGGAGGATGACAAGAATTTAGGATGTTGGGGGAGGCTGGGGGCAGTGGAAGGACTGGGCGGGCTGGAGGGGACTGGGGGAGCACTGGGGGGACTGGGAAGGATGGGGGGGATCGGGAGAACCGGGAGCGATTTGGGGTCGCGGGGAGAAGTGTGGGGACGGAGGGGAGCGGGCAGGATGGGGGACACTGGGTGGGCTGGGAGGCACTGGGAGGATTGGGAAGGACTGGGAGGGCACCGGGGGAGTGGGCAGGATTATGGGGACACTGGGGAGGACCGGGGGACACCGGGGAGGACGGCGACACTGTGACGGGCGGCTGTCACCGCTGTGCCGGTGCCCGGCGTGCCCGCGTCCCGCCGGTCGCTGTCCCTTCAGCACCGCCGCGTGTCGCTCGGTGCCCGGTGTCCCCGAACCCTCGGTGCCCCCCGGCGCTGTCCGTTCAGCACCCCCGCGAGTGCTGGCTGTCCCCCGGTGTCCCCGTGTCCCCCCGCTGTCCCCCCCCTGGTGTGCGCTCAGCACAGGGCGGGGCAGTCCCCGCCCCCGCCGCCCCCGCCGTTTCCGGGTTCCTGTGCCCCCCCCGCGGCCCCCGGCCCGGCGGGGCGGCCCCGGCCCGGCTCGGCAGCGCCCTCCGCTCCCACCGGCCCCGACACCGGCCCGGCCCCGACCCCGGCCCGGCCCGGCCCGGCGGGAGGCGACCGGGGCCCATCAGGATGCCCCAGGAGCGCGGGTGAGTCGGGGGGGGGGGCGGGCAGGGCGTCACCCCCGGACAGCGGCCCCGGTACAACCCCAGCCCCGGTACAGCCCCGACCCCCGGTACAGCCCCGACCCCCGGTACGGCCCCGACCCCCGGTACAGCCCCGGTACAGCCCCGACCCCCGGTACGGCCCCGGTACGGCCCCAGCCCCTGGTACAGCACCCCCGGTATGGCCCCCGTACAGCCCCGACCCCCGGTACAGTCCCGGTAGAGCATCCCCGGTAGAGCCCCAGCCTCCGGTACGTTCCCGGTACATTCCCGGTACATTCCCGGTACATTCCCGGCACTGCCCCTCCCCCGGGACAGCCCCATCCCCTCGGTTCCATATTCCCGGTCCGGACTCATCCCCTATCGTCATTCCCGGTCTGGCATTCCCGGTCCGGCCCCACCCCAGGGACACCACCCCCGGTCCAGTCACCCCCCGGCTCCGGTACCGGCCCCTCCCGGGGCTGCCCCCGCTCCCCCCGGCGCTGCCAAGGCCCGAGGAGCCCCCACTCCCCCCGAGCACCGGGGCCGGGGGGAGTTTAACCCCTTGCGGGCTGCTCCCCCTTCCCGGGATCACCGGGAGGCACCGAGGGGCTGCTCCCCCCCCCCCGTCGCTGAGTGTCCCCTCTGTCCCCAGCTCTGTCCCACCATGTCGGTCTCCAAGCTGCAGGACACGGACGAGGTTTTTGGTGAGTTCCTGGGGGGGTCCCTGAGGTGCAGAGCCACCCGTGGGTGCTGCCCCGGGGGTCCCCACCCACCCTCAGTGTCCTCCTGTGTCATGGGGGGACCCCCGAGCTGGGCTTGGGGACAATGTGTGCTTGGGGACACGGGGAAGGGGACATGGGGACACACACACGGGAGTCTGGGGGTGACAAGGACATGGGGACACGCCCAGGGCACACAGGGATGGGGGTACAGGCACAGGGGTGTGCAGGGGGTGACAGGGACCTGGGGACACAGCAGGGACATGGCCCAGAGCCAGGGTTGGGGTACAGGGTGGGGACATTTGGGGGTCCCAGGGGGGACCTGGGCCAAGCGTGTCCCTCCTGGGTGACAGGGACACTCTGTCCTCAGGGTCACCCCCCTCCTCTGTCCCCGTGCTGGGGCATCTCTTTGAACTCTTCTCTCTGTCCCCCTGTCCCCTTTCCTGCCCCACCGGGGTGCCCCATCCATGTCCCCAATGCTCCCCTCTCCCTGTCCCCCGCCCTTCCTCCCTGGGACCCCTCGCCTGCCCCTTGACTCTCCTGCCCTGTCCCTCTGTCCCTCTGTCCCTCCTGTCCCTCTGTCCCCTCTCCACTGGGCTGGCCGTCTGTCTGTCCACCCGCCTGCAACGCTTCCCTGTGTCCATCTCCCTGCTCATCCCTGCATCCATCTCCCACCCATCCATGGATCTTTCCATGGATCCATTTGTCCATCCATCCATCCATCCATCCATCCATCCATCCCTTTGTCTGTCCATCCATCCATCCATCCATCCATCCATCCATCCATCAATCCATCCATCCATCCATCCATCCCTTTGTCCATCCATCCATCCATCCATCCATCCATCCATCCATCCATCCACGGATCCATCAATGGATCTGTCCATCCATCCATCTCCCACCCATCCATGGATCTTTCCATGGATCCATCCATCCATCCATCCATCCATCCATCTGTCTGTCCATCCATCTGTCCATCCATCCATCTATGGATCCCTCAATGGATCCGTCCATTCATCATCCATCCATCCATCCATCCATCCATCCAATCTCTCTCCTCGTCCATCCCTCTGTCCATCCCTGCTCTCCCCCCATCCCATCCCATCCCATCCCATCCCATGGATCCCATCCCATCCCATCCCATCCCATCCCATCCCACCCCATCCCATCCCATATCCTATCCCATCCCATCCCATGGATCCCATCCCATGGATCCCATCCCATCCCATCATCCCATCACCCCACCCCACGCCATCCCGGTGTCCGTGTGTCCGTCCCTCCCTGCCCCGGTGTCCCTGTCACTGCCAGATTTTACCGCTGTGGTTCCAGAGACGCCGCGCTTGGACAGCAGCCTGCACAAGGCCCGCGTCCGGCTCCTGGCCCGCGGCCGCCGCCAGCGGCCCTCGCGCTCCCGCCTGCGCGACAGCGCCAGCTCCACCGAGGGGGACGAGGGGCCCGAGGCCGCGGTGAGACCCGGGGACACCGGGGACACCGGGGACACCGGGGAGGGCGCTGGGGGGTGCCTGGGCTGGGGGTGTCACAGGGATTGGGGATATCAGGGACAGACTCAGGGGATGCCAGAGCTGGGGGTGTCACAGGGGTTGGGGACATCAGGGACAGACTCAGGGGATGCCAGGGCTGGGGGTGTCACAGGGATTGGGGACATCAGGGACAGACTCAGGGGATGCCAGGGCTGGGGGTGTGTCCTGGTTTAGGCCAAGGGTTTCCTTCCGGATTTGCCCTAAACTGGGAGAGGGTGGCACAGGGATTGGGGACATCAGGGATGGACTTGGGGGACGCCAGGGCTGGGGGTGTCACAGGGGTTGGGGACATGGGGTTGTCACAGGGGTTGGGGACATCAGGGATGGACTCGGGGGATGCCAGGGCTGGGGGTGTCACAGGGATTGGGGGACTCAGGGATGATTGGGGAATGCCAGGTTGTTGTCACAGGTTTGGGGACATCAGGGATGGACTCGGGGGATGCCAGGGCTGGGGTTGTCACAGGGGTTGGGGACATCAGGGATGGACTCGGGGGACGCCAGGGCTGGGGTTGTCACAGGGGTTGGGGACATCAGGGATGGACTCGGGGGACGCCAGGGCTGGGGGTGTCACAGGGATTGGGGACACCAAGGATGGGTTTTGGGGACACCATGTCTGTCACAGGGATTGGGGACACCAAGGATGGGTTTGGGCAATGCCATGGCTGTCACAGGGATTTGGGGACACTAAGGATGGGTTTTGGGGATGCCATGGCTGTCACAGGGATTGGGGACACCAAGGATGGGTTTGGGCAATGCCGTAGCTGTCACAGGGATTTGGGGACACCAAGGATGGGTTTGGAGGATGCCATGTCTGTCACAGGGATTTGGGGACACCAAGGATGGGTTTGGGGGATGCCACGTTTGGGGACAGGGATGGGGGTCTAGGGGACAACCCTGGGGGGGGCTGCAGGTCTCTGACCCCCCTGCCCCTGTCCCCGCAGGGCACTGAGGGTGAGGGAAGCCCCCCGGCCCCCTCGCCCTTCTCCCGCACCGACGGCTTCTCCTTCGAGCCGGGGGTGGCACGGCCGGGTCTGGGGGACCCCCCGGTCCCCACGCCCCCCCTCAGCCGCTACCGGCCCCTCACCAACACCCCGTCCCAGGAGGGGCTGTCGGGCCCCCCCGCGCCCCACTCCTGCCCCAGCTCCGACAGCTCCCCCGGCTTCACCCGCCGCGACCCCCGGCCCCGGCAGCACAGCGAAGGTGAGACCCCCCCACCCCGAGCCCCCTGGGGACACCTGGGGGGGACAGGAGGTGACAGCCCGGTGCCACCCCTGCAGATGACAGCCGGGACATGAGCCCGCCCGAGCCCGCCAGCCCCACCGTGGGGCTCGACAAGAAAACGCGGAGGAAGTTCTTGGATTTGGGGTGAGAGCCCGGCATGGACAGGGGGAGGAGGGAGGGGAGGGACATGGGGAGGGTGGGAGGATGGAGAGGGGATGGAGAAGTACCATGGAAAGATGGGAAAATAGATGGAGAGATGGGGAGGGAGGTGAATTTACTGATGGATGGATGGATGGATGGACGGGGTCCTGGTGCCGCAGCCCTCAGGTCACCCCCCCTGTCCCCAGGGTGACGCTGCGCCGGGCATCCTCCGGGAAGAGCCGCAAGGAGAAGAGCAGCAACCGCCTGTCCATGGGCAGCAGGTGAGGGACCCGCCCGGGACAGCGGGGACAGCCCGGGGACAGCCCGGGGACAGCCCGGGGACAGCGCGGGGACAGCCCCCACGCCCTGACACGGCTCTGTCCCCAGGGAGGCGGCGGAGGGGCCCGGCCGCCCCTCGGGGTCCCCGTTCCTGCCCTTCTCGTGGTTCTCGGACAGCGCCCGGGGCTGCGGCTCCCCCGGCTCCGCGTCCCCCGCGGGCTCCCCGCGCCACGAGCGGCTCAGCCCCGCCAAATCCGCGTCCCAGGTGAGCCCCGGCCGCGGGAACGGGGCCTGGGGGCTCTGCGGTGGCTCTAAGAGAGGAGAGGACACCAGCTTTGGGGACAGGCGACAAAGCCCCGCAGGGTCAGCATGGCTTTGTGGGGGCGTCAAAGCCCTGGAGAGCCAAGACTGGTGTTGGGGGTGTCCAAAGCCCTGTGGGGTCGGGGTGACTTTAGGGCGATCGGCGCTCTGAGGGGTCTGCAGCCCGGCTGGGGGGCTGTGGGGTGGGGACAGGGAGGCTGTGGGGTGGGGACAGGGAGGCTGAGGGTGGGGACAGGGAGGCTGTGGGATGGGGACAGGGAGGCTGTGGGGTGGCTCTGGGGGGCTCGCTGTGGGTCCAGCCCCACTCCGCCCCTCCAGGACTCGACCCTGAGCGAGGATTCGCCGCCGTCCAGCGCCAGCCCCCGCCTGCCCGGGCCCCCCAAGTGCTCGTACCCGTACCACACCCTGTCGCAGTCCTCGGACGAGGTGAGGAGCGCGGGGAGCGCGGGGCCGGGGGTGTCGCCACCCCTCCGGGACCCCCGGCTGACCCCGCTGACCCCCGGGCGCAGCTGCTGGAGGAGCCGGCGGGCGCGGCCGCGGGCTGGACGTGCGGCCAGGTGGGGCAGTGGCTGCAGAGCCTGGGGCTGGAGCGCTACGTGCGGGAATTCGCGGAGCGCGGCGTGGACGGGCCCCGCCTGCTGCAGCTCGACGGGGCCAAGCTCAAGGTGCGGCGCCGGGGGGGCTCCGGGGGGCCCCAAAAGATGGAGGGCGAGGGGTTCTGGGTGATCCAGTGGGGGATTCTATGGGGCAGGAGGTCAGGGATGGTTCTGGGTACCCCAAAGGGGAGTTCCACGGAGCAGGAAGGTCTGGGATGGTTCGGGGTACCCCAAATGCGAGTCCCATAGGTATCCAAACCCCCTCGCCCGACCTGGCGGCTCCGTGGGGCAGGAGACTTCGGGAATCCCAAGGACCGATCCCAAGGGACGCACGGGCGGTTCTGGGAGTCTGAGAAGGGCCGCTGTCCGGGGATCCGGGTGCTGACCTCGAGGCCGGGCGGATCCGGGTGATCCAGGGGGATCGCGGGGTGCTGACCGAGGCCGGGCGGGAGCCGGGTGATCCAGGGGATCCTGGGGTGCTGACCCTGAGGTCAAGGGATCCGGGAGATCCAGGGAGGATCCTGGGCTGCTGGACCGAGGTCAAGGGATCTGGGGTGATCCAGGGAGGATCCTGGGGTGCTGACTCCGAGGCCGGGCGGGCAGGGGGGATCCGGGGTGATCCAGGAGGATCCTGGGTGCTGACCCCGAGGCCGGGCGGGGCAGGGGGGATCCGGGGGTGATCCAGGGAGGATCCCGGGGGTGCTGACCCCGAGGCCGGGCGGGGCAGGGAGGATCCCGGGGGTGCTGACCCCGAGGCCGGGCGGGGCAGGGGGGATCCGGGGGGGATCCCGGGGAGATCCCGGGGGTGCTGACCCCGAGGCCCGGCGGGGCAGGGAGGATCCCGGGGGTGCTGACCCTGAAGCCAGGAGGGGCAGGGGGGTCCGGGGGGCTCCGGGGCGGTTTCGGGGGGCTGTGGCCGAGCCCAGCCCGCCGTGCCGCAGGCGCTGGGCGTGGGCAGCTCTCAGGACCGCGCGGCGCTGAAGCGGCGGCTGAAGGAGCTGAGCGCGGCGGCCGAGAGGGAGCGCAAGGCCCAGGAGAAGGCGGAGAAGCAGCGGGAGAAGCAGAAGAAAAAGGACCAGGAGCAGCGGCGGAGCTGAACGGGGAGAGCCCCGCACTCCCTCCCCACCGCGGGACACTCCGGGACACCCCGGGGACACCTTGGGGACACCTCGGGACACGCCCCGGCGCCGCTGTCCGGGACACCCCAGGGGACACAAGGGACAGCGGGGACCCCCCCGCCCCCCTTTCCGGATGCAAAGGGCACTTGGACACCCCCATCCCGCCCTGTCACCCCCACCTGTCACCACCCCCCACCCCGGTGTCCCCTGGCACAGGAGGGGACAGGGCGTGGCCCGACCCCCCCCACAAACACACACGGGCACCCCCAAATCGGGGGGTGGGGAGTGAACCCCGCCCCCCTCACAGCACCCCCACCCCAAACGCGGCCCCCGAGGCCACCGCAGGAAATAAAAGGGCATCAAGGGCCAGTGCAAAGAGAGTGACCGGAGTGACCTCACTGGGCAGCTCCCCACGCCCCCAGTGTCCCCAAGTGCCACCCCGGGACTGAGCCCTCAGCCCCCTCCCGAGCCTGGCCGGGGTAAACGGAGGCACCAGGACCCCAAATCATCACAGGGGTTCAGTCAACATCCAATTTATCCACAGTGGGGGGGTCAGGGGGGAATTTGGGGGATTGGGGGGGTTTGAGAAGGTCACAGCAGGGGGGGACACGGGGGTGGGGACAGCTCAGTAGTGCAACAACAGGGACAGGGACAGGGACGTGGGGAGGGAGGCGGGGTCAGGCCCGGCGCCCCCACCCCAGCAGGGCTGCTGGGACAGGGAAGTGCCACTGGTTCTACTGGGACAGAACCAGTCCCTTGCTGGGATGGGGGGCACCCCCTGGGGTGGGGTGGGAAGTTCTGGGGGGGTGTCAAGGGGGTAACACGAGCTCCCCCAACCCCCCCCATCTCCATCCCTAAATGCCACCAAGCTGGGGACACCAGAACACGCCCAACACCCCACAGTCCCCAACGCACCCAAAGAACCGGGACGCCAAACCCCCTGCACGGGACACTGGGGGGACACGCCGTGGGTGGATCCAGGGGGTCCCATCCGGCCCGGGGGGGGCCCGGGGGGGGCTCAGGGGACTCGGTCGGTGGAGGTGTTCTTGGGCTCGGTGCTGGGCACGCACCAGTCCCCGGCCTCCTGGCTGGCCTGGTAGTGCCGCCACGCCGACTTGTTGTACACGGGCAGCCGCTCCACCGAGTCCGTGGACAGCGCCTGGGGGGGCACACGGGGGGAGTGGGGGGCTCGGGGAGGGTCCTGCGCGCCCCCCCCCGGGCCCGGTTTTGGGGACACACGCCCACCTTCAGGTAGATGACGGCGTCGGTGCCGAAGCCCTCCATGGAGAAGAGCTGCAGGTCCCCCTGGAAGTACTTGGCGTAGAGGCGGGAGATGGGCAGCCCGTAGCCAAAGCCGGCCTGGGGGGGCGAGGGAGATGGGGTGGGGGGCGTCCTCGGGGCTGGGGGGGTGAGGGAGATGCGGTGGGGGCGTCCTCGGCGCTGGTGGGTGAGGGAGAGATGGGGTGGGGCATCCTCGGGGCTGGGGAGTGAGGGAAATGGGAGTGGGGAGTCCTCGAGGCTGGAGGGGTGAGGAAATGGGGTGGGGATCCCCGACGGCGGGGTGAGGAAATGGGGTGGGGGGCGTCCTCGGGGCTGGGGGGTGAGGATATGGGGTGGGGGCGTCTCGGGGCTGGGAGGGTGCAGGGAAATGGGGTGGGGGCGTCCTCGGGGCTGGAGGGGTGAGGGAAATGGGGTGGGGGGCGTCCTCGGGGCTGGGGGGGCGAGGGAGATGGGGTGGGGGAGTCCCCGGGGCTGGGAGGGTGAGGGAAATGGGGTGGGGGCATCCCCAGGGCTGGGGGGGCACCCCCAGGGCAGCCCCAGTGTCCCCACGGTGCCCCCTCAGTGACAGGAGTGGGCACAGCGCTGGCAGTGGTCACTGTGCCACTGTCAAAGGGCCCCAGAATGGCCAGAGTGACCCCAAAGTGTCCGTGCCACCCCTAAAGTGTCCTCATGACACCCCAAAGTGTCCCTATGCCATCCTAAAGTGTTCCTATGCCACCCCAAATTGTCCCCGTGCCACCCCTAAAGTGTCCCTATGCCATCCTAAAGGGTCCCCCTGCCACCCCAAAGGGTCCCCACATCACACCCAATCCCACCAAAATGTCCCCATGCCAGCCTAAACGTCCCCAAAAGGTCCCAGGCCAAGCTTGAACCTCCCCATGCCACTCCAGCACCCCCTAAACCACCCCAGGCCACCCCCAAAGCACCCCCTGCCACCCCAGGTCCCCAAATCACCCCCCAAATCACCCCCAAACCCTCCCGTGCCACCCCCAAACCTCCCCAGGCCACTCCACCACTCCTCAAATGCTCCCCCCACAAAATTCCCCAAATCCCCCAAATTCCCCCAACCTCAGCCCCACCTCCCCGGCCCCACAGGGACCCCCCAGCCCCTCTTGGGGGGTTCACGTACCAGGGGAGCCCCCCCAGAGCCCAGCTGGGGGGTGGGGGCAGTGGAGTACATGTAGCTGAAGAGCCGCTCGATCTTCCTCAGGGGCACGCCCATGCCCCTGTCACTCATCTGGGGACAGCACGGCGGTGACAATCCCGCTGCTGTCCCCTCCCCTGCCTCCCCCACACCCCCCTCCTGGCCAGGGTGGGGCTGGGGTCCCTCACCCGGATGGACAGGTCCTCCTGGCCCAGGGCCACCATCACCCTGATGGCCGGGAGCCGCGGGCTGCTCTCGTGGCTCTCCACCGTGGCTCTCATGGCGTTCTGGGGACACAGAGGCAGCCCCGGGGACAGGGGGGTCAGGAGGGTCCCCCAAATCCCCCCCCGGGACCCTCAAAAGGGTTGGGGTACCTTGAAGAGCTCGAAGAGCATGTGGTAGAGGTGGGACGGGACGTAGACGATGCTCACGGGCTGCTCGGCGTTGCAGGCTGGGCGTGGAGGGGACATTGGGGTTGGTGGGGACAGTTCTGATCCTAAATGTCCCCCAGCCCTAAATGGGGCACCTGAGAATCCCCCCACCACAGGGACCCCCAAACTGAAATAAGCCAAGTGGTCCCTGCCACGGGGACTCCAAACCTAAAGGAGAAACCCCTGAAATGGGGATCCCCAACCCTAAAAGAGCCACCCAAGAATCCCCGTCACAAGGACCCCAACCCTAAAGGAGTGACCTGAGAACCCCCAAATCCAAGTGAGCTCCCTGAGGTCTCCCCACCCAGGCCCCCCCATTGTCCCCTCAGTCCCACTGTCCCCTCAGCCCCACTGTCACCTCAGCCCCATTGTCCCCTCAGTCCCACTGTCCCCTCAGTGCCACTGTCCCCTCAGCCCCACTGTCCCCTCAGCCCCGCTGTCCCCTCACCATTGACCTCCTCGATCTCCAGCTCGGGCGAGGCCATGTAGTATTTGTCACACAGCAGCTTGGCCATGTTGTAGGCGTCTGGCAAAGGGGGGGACACAGGGTTCAGCACCCCCAAAACCTTTGGGGTCCCCCCACCACCCCCAAACATCCCCCAATCCTACAAATCCAGGGAGTTTTTGGGGTTTCCTGCAGTGACCGCAAAGCTCGGGGGACACTTTGGCTGAGGCCACCCCGAACTGGTGACACCAGTGGTCCCAGAGGGGACTTCCAAGTGACCCCCACCCCCCAAATTCCCCCCCACTCGTGGGGTGGGACCCCAGACCCCACCAACCTCTCACCACGTTGGCCACGTTGCAGTGGGGGTCGATGCTCCCGATGTGTTTGGGGTGCGCGGGGTTGGTGCTGCCATCGAAGAGCAGGGCTGGGGAGGGGACAGCGAGCTGGGGACACCCCGGGGACACCCCCAGGGACACCTGGGGACACCCCCAGAGTACCCTGGGGCTGTAGGGAGGCATTTGGGGCTGGGGGAGATGCCCAGACCAGGATCCCTGGGGTTGGTGGGGACACTTGGGACAGAGCCCTCGGGCTTGGGGGACCCTCAGGGCAGACCCCTGGGGCTGTGGGGACACTCTGGGGACACCCAGTGATGACGGGGACCCTCAGGACAGACTCCTGGGGACACTCTAGAGGGGTCTGGGGACACCCAGTGATGATGGGGACCCTCAGAACAGACCCCTGGTGACACTGTGGGGGGTTCTGGGGACACCCAGTGATAATGAGGACCCTCAGGACAGAACCCAGGGGACACTCCAGAGAGTTCTGGGGACACCCAGTGGTGAAAGGGACCCTTGGGACAGACCCCTGGGGACACCCCCCATTCTCAGGGACACCCAGTGATGACGAGGACCCTCGGGGACACCCTCCATTCTCAGGGACACCCAGTGATGACAAGGACCCTCGGGGACACCCTCCATTCTCAGGGACACCCAGTGATGACGAGGACCCTCGAGACAGAACCCTGGGGACACTCTAGAGAGTTCTGGGGACACCCATTGATGACGAGGACACTCAGGACAGACCCCTGGGGACACCCCCCATTCTCAGGGACACCCAACGATGACGAGGACCCTCGGGGACACTCCCCCGTTGTCAGGGACACCCGGCGCCCCTCGGGCCGTGCTGCCCGGGGCAGGGCCCCCCGAGCCCCCGAGCCCCCGAGCCCCCCGAGCCCCCCGAGCCCCCGAGCCCCCCGAGT